>JAWQEG010000115.1:6092500-6217500 GCA_033782935.1 Petrolisthes cinctipes | reverse complement strand
CATTTACTTGTTGCATTAAATGCCTAATAATAAAAATTTGATCATTACAACCACGTCCCTTTCTAAAACCCGCCTGCTCGTTCCTAAGTATATCATCAACCACTGGCTCCAGCCTATTTAACAACACTCTACTAAACACTTTCAAAGCTATCGGTGACAAAGTGATTCCCCTCCAATTACCACATTCACTCAGGTCTCCTTCCTTATTATTATTATTATTATTATTATTATTATCTTGAGCCTGAATTTAGAATATAAACGAGTAGAGAACGCTTTTCAGCATGTATTTCACTTGGAATTTGTAAATTGTTGTAGCACCGAGAGAGAGAGAGAGAGAGAGAGAGAGAGAGAGAGAGAGAGAGCCCCAAATGAGGACTTTTCGGGTGTTTTTGTGGTGAATATGCAAGACGTTATGAGTCGCTAGAGGTGGTGGGAGGGAAGTGGTCGATCCGAAAGAGTGAGGGACTGTGATATGTAATGGCCCCAGTTCGATTCTCATTCTCTATTTTTTTAATATTCTAGCACTGAGTAAAGCATGTACAGATCGCTTCTGTGACGGACCTCCAAATATCGAATTATCGGGTGTTTTGAGCCTCAATTTGGTATATATATATATATATATATATATATATATATATATATATATATTTTTTTTTTTTTTTTTTTAAATACCGAGACCCCAAAATATCGAATTATTCGCGTCTGTTCATCGCCTACATTTGTGACGATAATAATAATAATTGTGTTGGTGGCCTAGTGGTTGGAGTGAGGTGATTATGAATTGGAAGGAACAACCACTGGTTCGACTCTGGTCGTGTATTTTGAAAATATTCTCTCTCTCTCTCTCTCTCTCTCTCTCTCTCTCTCTCTCTCTCTCTCTCTCTCTCTTTCTGTGTGTGTGAGTTTGTGTGTTTCAGATAGATAGATAGATTGATTGTATTAATTGATTAATTGGCTGATCGAATATTAATATTATTATTAATATATATATTTTTTTAAATTATTATTATTATTATTATTAGAGAGTGTATGCATGTATGTATGTATGTTCTGAGGCACACACATACAGAGAGAGAGAGAGAGAGAGAGAGAGAGAGAGAGAGAGAGAGAGAGAGAGAGAGAGAGAGAGATTCTGTTGTTAATAAACTGTTTGAATTTAAATATGATTTTAAGACAGAGAGAGAGAGAGAGGACTCTCTCTCTCTCTCTCTCTCTCTCTCTCTGATGAATAGATAGAGAGATAGATAGATAGTGTTATATATATATATATATATATATATATATATATATATATATATATATATATATATATATATATATATATAACACTATCTAACACTATATTGTATATATATATATATTATTAGCTTCATTATCATCATCATTATCATCATCATTATCATCATTTTCCTCATCATCATCATTATCATCATTATCATCATCATTATCATTATCATCATTAATACCATTATCATCATTATCATTATCATAATCATCATTATCATCATCATCATTATCATCATTATTATCATTATCATCATCATTATCATCATCATCATTATCATTTTCATCATTATCATCATTTTTCTCATCATTATCATTATCATCATCATTATCGTCATCTTAATCATCATCATCATTATTATCATCATCAATATTATCATCATTATTATTATCATCATCATTATAATTATTATTATTATTATTATTATTATTATTATTTGAGTGTATGTATGTATGTATGCATGTATGTTCTGACATACATACATACACACAGAGAGAGAGAGAGAGAGAGATTCTGTCGCTAATAAACTGTTTGAATTTAAATATGAGAGAGAGAGAGAGAGTCAGCCCTTCCCTACTATTTATTTACGGATAACTATATTATTTTTCCATATTTGTTTTTGTATAATAGAAAACGTGTATTTATATTGTATAACTAAACTATTTTATTATTATTATTATTATTATTATTAATATTATTTCTCACTCTCACTTATATACTCTCACACACACACTCTCTCTCTCTCTCTCTCTCTCTCTCTCTCTCTCTCTCTCACATATTATTACTGTTATTATTATTATTACTATTATTATTATTATTATTATTATTGTTATTATTATTATTATTATTAACATTATATACAGATCCAAAAATATTGAATTATCAGGTGTTTTGAGCCTGAATATGTGATATAAACGGGTACACAAGATGCATGCACATATCGATTTTGGGCACCGAAAATATGGAGTTTCTGCATGTATTGGGCCTGTATGTTAAAAATATTCTAACACTTAGTAGGCATGTACAGATCGCTCCTTAAACCCAAAAATATCGAATTTTCGGGTGTTTTGATCTCGAATTTGAGATATAAACGGGTACAGAAGATGCATGCACATATCGACTTTGTGCACCAAAAATATCGATTTTTAGCATATTTTTGCCCTATATTCTGATAATATTCTAGTAATGATTAGGCATGTACAGATCGCTTCAGGGACCCAAAAATATCGAGTTTTAGTGTGTTTTGAGATTGAATTTGAGATATAAACGGGTACTGAAGATGCATGCACATATCGACATTGGGCACCTAAAAATAGATTTTTAGCATGCTTTGGGTCTGTATTTTGAAAATATTCTGTCACTGAGTAGACATGTACAGATCGCTTCTGGGACCCAAAAATATAGAATTTTCGGGAGTTTTGAGCCTCAATTTAGGATATAAACGGGTACAGAATATGCATGCATATATCGACTTTGGACACCTAAAATATCGATTTTTAGCATGTTTTGGGCCTATATTTTGAAAACATTCAAGCACTGAGTAGGCATGTACAGATCGCTTCTGGGACCACAAAATATCGAATTTTCGGGTGTTTTGAGCCTGAATTTGAGATATAAACAGGTACTGAAGATGTATGCATAGATCGACTTTTTGCACCTACAATATCGATTTTCAGCATGTTTTGGGCCTGTATCTTGAAAACATTCAAGCACTCAGTAGGCACGTACAGATCGCTCCTTGAACCAAAAAATATCGAATTTTCGTGTGTTTTGATCTCGAATTTGAGATATAAACGGATACAGAAGATGCATGCACATATCGACTTTGGGCACCAAAAATATCGATTTTTAGCATATTTTTGCCCTATATTTTGAGAAGATTCTAGTACTAAGTAGGCATGTACAGATCGCTTCTGTGACCAAAAAATATCGAATTTTCGGGTGTTTTGAGCCTGAATTTGATATATAAACGGGTAGCCTACAGATGATGCATGCACATATCGACATTAGGCACCTAAAATATCGATTTTTAGCATGTTTTGGGCCTGTATTTTGAAAATATTCTGTCACTGAGTTGACATGTACATATCGCTTCTGGGACCCAAAAATATCGAATTTTCGGTTGTTTTAAGCCTGAATTTGAGATATAAACGGGTACAGAAGATGCATGCACATATCGATTTAGGGCACATAAAATATCGATTTTCAACTTGATTTGTGCCTGTATATTGAAATTATTCTAACACTGAGTAGGCATGTACAGATCGCTCCTTGAACCCAAGTATATCGAATTTTCGTGTGTTTTGATCTCGAATTTGAGATATAAACGGGTAGAGAAGATGCATGCACATATCGACTTTGGGCACCAAAAATATCGATTTTAGCATGTTTTGGGCCTATATTTTGAAAATACTTAAGCACTGAGTAAGCATGTACAGATCGCTTCTGGGTCCCAAAAATATGGAATTTTTCGGGTGTTTTCAGCCTGAATTTAGGATGTAAACGGGAACAGAATATGCATACACATATTGACTTTGGGCAACTAAAATATCAATTTTCAGCATGTTTTGGGCCAGTATTTTGTAAAATATTCTAACACTGAGTAGGCATGTACAGATCGATTCTGTGACCCAAGAATATCGAATTTTCGGGTGTTTTGAGCCTGAATTTGAGATATAAACGGGTACAGAAGATGCATGCACATATCGATTTAGGGCACATAAAATATCGATTTTCAACTTGTTTTGGGCCTGTAATTTGAAAATATTCTAACACTGAGTAGGCATGTACAGATCGCTCCTTGAACCCAAAAATAACGAATTTTTGTGTGTTTTGATCTCGAATTTGAGATATAAACGGGTAAAGAAGATGCATGCACATATCGACTTTGGGCACCAAAAATATCGATTTTTAGCATGTTTTTGCCCTATATTTTGAGAATATTCTAGTACTAAGTAGGCATGTACTGATCGCTTCTGGGACCAAAAAATATCGAATTTTCGGGTGTTTTGAGCCTGAAATTGATACATAAACGGGTACAGAAGATGCATGCACATATCGTCTTTGGGCACCAAAAATATCGATTTTTAGAATGTTTTGGGCCTATATTTTGAAAATATTTAAGCACTGACTAGGCATGTACAGATCGCTCCTTGAACCCAAATATATCGAATTTTCGTGTGTTTTGATCTCGAATTTGAGATATAAACGGGTACAGAAGATGCATGCACATATCGACTTTGGGCACCAAAAATATCGATTTTTAGCAGGTTTTGGGCCTATATTTTGAAAACATTCAAGCACTGACTAGGCATGTACAGATCGCTTCTGGGACCCAAAAATATCGAATTTTCGGGTGTTTTGAGCCTGAATTTGAGATATAAAAGGGTACTGAAGATGCATGCACAGATCGCTTCTGGGACGCAAAAATATCAATATTTCGGTTGTTTTGAGCCTGAATTTGAGATATAAACGGGTACAGAAGATGCATGCACATATTGATTTAGGGCACATAAAATATCGATTTTCACTTGTTTTGTGCCTGTATTTTGAAAATATTCTAACACTGAGTAGGCATGTACAGATCGCTCCTTGAATCCAAAAATATCGAATATTCGTTTGTTTTAATCACGAATTTGAGATATAAACGGGTACAGAAGATGCATGAATATATCGACTTTGGACACCTAAAATATTGATTTTTAGCATGTTTTGGGCCTATATTTTGAAAACATTCAAGCACTGACTAGGCATGTACAGATCGCTTCTGGGACCAAAAAATATCGAATTTTCGGGTGTTTTGAGCCTGAATTTGAGATATAAAAGGGTACTGAAGATGCATGCACAGATCGCTTCTGGGATGCAAAAATATCAAATTTTCGGTTGTTTTGAGCCTGAATTTGAGATATAAACGGGTATAGAAGATGCATGCATATATTGATCTAGGGCACATAAAATATCGATTTTCAACTTGTTTTGTGCCTGTATTTTGATAATATTCTAGTACTAAATAGGCATGTACAGATCGCTTCTGGGACCCAAAAATATTGAATTTTCGAGTGTTTTGAGCCTGAATTTGAGATATAAACGGGTACTGATGATGCATGCACAAATCGACATTAGGCACCTAAAATATCGATTTTTAGCATGTTTTGGGCCTGTATTTGAAAATATTCTGTCACTGAGTAGACTTGTACAGATCGCTTCCTGGTCCCAAAAATATCGAATTTTCGGGTGTTTTGAGCCTGAATTTGAGATATAAACGAGTACTGAAGATGCATTCACATATCGACATTGGGCACCAAAAATATAGATTTTTAGCATTTTTTGGGCCTATATTTTGAAAATATTTAAGCACTGAGTAGGCATGTACAGATCGCTTCTGGGACCCAAAAATATGGAATTTTCGGGTGTTTTTAGCCTGCATCTGGGATATAAACGGGTACAGAATATGCATACACATATTGACTTTGGGCAACTAAAATATCAATTTTAGCATGTTTTGGGCCTATATTTTGAAAACATTCAAACACTGAGTAGGCATGTACAGATCGCTTCTGGGACCCAAAAATATCGATTTTTGGGTGTTTTGAGCCTGAATTTGAAAAATAAACAAGTACTGAAGATGCATTCACATATCGACATTGGGCACCTAAAATATCTATTTTCAACTCTTTTTGTGCTTGTATTTTGAAAATATTCAAACACTGAGTAGGCATGTACAGATCGTTTCTGGGACCCAAAAATATCGAATATTTGGGTGTTCTGAGCCTGAATTTGAGATATAAACAAGTACTGAAGATGCATTCACATATCGACATTGGGCACCACAAATATCGATTTTTAGCATGTTTTGGGCCTATATTTTGAAAATATTTAAGCACTGAGTAGGCATGTACAGATCGCTTCTGGGACCCAAAAATATAGAATTTTCGGGTGTTTTGAGCATGAATTTGGTATATAAACGTGTACAGAATACGCATACACATATTGACTTTGGGCAACTAAAATATCGATTTTCAGCATGTTTTGGGCCTGTATCTTAAAAATATTCTAACACTGAGTAAGCATGTACAGATCGCTTCTGGGAACCAAAAATATCGAATTTTCGGGTGTTTTAAGCCTGAATTTAAGATAAAAACGGGTACAGAAGATGCATGTACATATCGACTTTGGACACATAAAATATCGATTATTAGCATGTTTTGAGCCTATATTTTGAAAACATTCTAGCACTGAGTAGGTATGTACAGTCGGCCACAGTTCTGGCTGTTACAGTCAGCACTACAAACTCCAGTTGTCTGAAGTTTGTATCCCTGACTTTTCGAATCATGGGCTCGAAGAGTCTCAGGGGTGAAGAAGTGAGACGGTACAGGGGGCGGAAGAGAGAGGGAGGGAAGGGGGAGGGATAGCGGGTACAGACGAGAGAGAAGGACGGGGGAGGAGAAAGGGGGACAGAAACGGGTGTGTTTTTCAGTTTGAAAATGATAAAATTTCTCATGATAGGATTACTCAGAGTTGCCCCTTATTTCAATACCATACTGTGTGAATCGTGCTACTTAAATAAATATCGATCACAATAGTTATAATTATACACTGGAGTGTTAAAGTAAGCATCATACTGCCTTTCATGGCGTTCTTGGTCACAGCAATTGTTGTTACGGTTTGTTATTGCGTATAAAAACAAGCAGTTATTAGCCTGTTGCCTAGAGATAAACCTCCTCGAGCTACGATCAAATTTTGTTCATACGAAAGTTGAAAATAATTTGTTTATAACTATTAGGGGTGTAATACTACTAGTATTAACAGTACTCGATTTATTAACATTATAGTATAGGTTAAATAACTCTGGCTAAGATTTATACTGTATATTGCCAGACCCATGCTGCCATACAAGGAATGACAAACACTAGGCTATACCAATGCACTTATAATTTTCATAGTTGATACTAAAGATTTTTATTTTTTATTACGGCGAATTAGGTAAAGCAGACATTATAGTAACGTTATTACACTGGCCAGGTAGTAATAAACTTATACAATCATTGGTCAGAGAAAAAGAGCAGAATCAGTGTTACCGAAAATTGTGGGTTTACTCTCTTTCTCTCTGTCTGTCTGTCTGTCTCGTGACGATGTTATGAAAGCTTTGTTGAATAAATTACTTCACAGAAACATTTCTTTGTTTATCACTAGTATAGTTACTGGAAACCCCCGCAAGAAGGTATGACTTACAATTTTTTTTTTCTTTTTTTTTCGTAGGCAATACTTGAGGGAATTTGGCCACCCTTTGAACCTGAGCCGCTTCCTTTTAAATCTTCACCTGTCTCTCTTTTCCTTCATGCTGGCTGTCCCACCTCAGTTAACATAAGGCACTGTGAAAAAATATCTGCTATCCAAATGTCATGTGATATCTCCGTATCACTGATAACGATAATTGCATTTTATAACTCTTTTACATCCGACGTGGCTATATGGTTTTAATTATCTTTCTCGAAGTAATATAAAAATAAAATTTATCTTTTGAATATTAAGCAATATCTTACATTGGTTGGCTTATGCTATTTTACCCTCCACTCATTCTGTCCCCCTTCCCCCTCTCTCTCCTTCAGCCCACCCTCTCCTCCACCCGGCTCTCTCTCTCTCTCTCTCTCTCTCTCTCTCTCTCTCTCTCTCTCTCATTTCTGTCCCCTTTTCTCCTCCCCCGTCCTTCTCTCTCGTCTGTACCCCCTCTCCCTCCCTCTCTCTTCCGCCTCCTGCACCGTCTCACTTCTTCACCCCTGAGACTCTTCGAGCCCATGATTCGAAAAGTCATCGATACAAACGTCAGACAACTGGAGTTTGTAGTGCTGACTGTAACAGCCAGAACTGTGGCCGACTGTACAGATCGCTTCTGGGACACAAAAATATCGATTTTTTGTTTGTTTTTTTAGCCTGAATTTGGGATATAAACGGGTACAGAAGATGCATGCACATATTGACTTTGGGCACCCAAAATATCGATTTTTTGCATGTGTAACATATACATGTATTTGTTATAATTATTAGATGCTGTATATTTAGTTTTGTTAAGATATGATTCGATGAATACATGAATCCATGTTCATGAATCTAATTTTCTGTGTTGTGAAAACTGTATGAAACTGTTTTCCTCAGTTCGAGACTTTTGGGGATGATTCATAACATATAATCCGAGGTGATGGAGGAGGAGAGAGTGAGTGTGGAAAGCAGTTCTGTTCTGGATCTCGCCCAGTCAAATACCGGTGGTGGTACAAGTCACTTCAAGTTCTTTCATTTATACCTTATTCTTGATTGTCATAGCTCTCAGTTAACGAGATCTTTTCTACATATCCTCTTGACTTATCCAAGAAACCTTATACCGGTACTCGACTGGGTGACTGACTATTGGTGATAACCCATACTATTCTCGTGCCTCATTTCTTCACCTTGGGAGAACGAAGTGTCTGCAACCCTACAGCTAAGTGTCATTTTGAGAGTCTTTACAGGTGCTTCATTGACTTTATTCTCCCTAACATCCAACTTAGGTTATTCTTTTTGCTACTTGTTATAGTTACCAAACTGGTCACACTGACATACGTTTCCCGCTGAAGTCATATTGACTTTGGAATTTGTTTATGTATCTAAAGATTGATTTGGCACCCTAATAGTAACTTCTAAAATTTTAAACTTTAACCATAATATCCTTAGTGGCTAAGACAGTCTTAAGTGCCAAACCAAGGTTTGATAAGTAACAATTTTTTTTTTAAGTATTAATTTTTTTTAAGTATTATTTTTTTTAAGTAACAATTTTTTTAAGTATTATTTTTTTTAAATATAATTTGTTTAAGTATTAAATTTTTTTTTAAGTATTATTTTTTTAAGTATATATATTTGTTTTTGTATTACTTTTTTTAAGTATTAATTTTGTTTATGTATTAATTTTTGTTAAGTATTATTTTTATTTTAGTATTTTTTTAAGTATCAATTTTTTAAGTACTATTTTTTGTAAGTATTATTTTTTTTTTCATTTTCTTTTTGTAAGTATTAATTTTTTTTAAGTATTAATTTTTTAATAAGTATTAATTTTTTTTAAGTATTATTTATTTAAGTAATATTATTTTTTTATTTATTAATTTTTTTTAGTATTAATTTTTTTTAAGAATTATTATTTTTTTTTTTTGTAAGTATTAAAAAAAAAATTGCCTCTTACATGGCAACACTGATTTCACGACACTGTCAATAATAACGTCAAAATCCATGATGGCCGCCAGTTTGTTTACATTGAGATGATGAATGTAAAAGTAATAATAATAACAATAATAATAACAATAGGAGTATTATAAAAAAAATGAAATATATTTGAATAAATACCAATGAATATTTAGAATCCAATAACTAGATAAATAAATAAATAGATAATAATAATAATGATGATAATAATAATAGTTAACACTCATAATCCCTTTTATTTACACCAGCATTGCTAATTTCTTCAGTGTTGTCATTTCCAAGGTAATTACCCCAGATTACCATAGTTTGGTGCCATTTAAGGTAAAGTTTGGCCCATTACCGTTTTGTAGCAGTGTTGCCACATCCGGCTAGGTCCCAGTATTCTGCCCCAGTCATTTCCTGTACTTTACCACGATTATTTCCTGGTAGTTTGACCAGGTTAGATTCCGGTAGTTTGCCCAGATTAGGTCCCTGTGGTCTGATTGCGTCTAGGTTAGGTTAGGTTAGGCTAGGCTAATTTCAAAATGCCCCATTTGAATATGCCCTATCTTGGAAATGTCATAGAAGAAAATAGTCTTAGAATGGTCTAAATAAGTGGGTAATTAAAGTAGAAAAAAACGTACATGATAACGGCCGTTGTTTCAATATTTACCGTATTTTGCCACGGTCCTTACCACGTTTAGTTCCCGGTAGTTTGCCCAGGTTAGGTCCCGGTAGTTTACTGCAGTTTAGGTTAGGAGGGGAGACCACACTCTGACATGATAATTTTGGCCTAAATTTTGCATTTATCAATTCCATGCTAAATATGTTCTTTGAGGTCCTACGCATCATGTAGTAGCAACCAAACTTGCTTATCAGCCTTCAAACCCCTCCAACCCCCCCCCCAACTACCCCCAAACACACGAAATTCCATTTTTGTTTCCTATGTTATATATGGTCATTGAATTAGTAATTTGATTAGTATTATTATGTCCCCCATCCCCATAAACCCCACCCCATAACCCCCTACCCCATAAACCCCACCTAATAACCCCCACCCCACAACCCCATAAACCCCACCCCATAACCCCCACCCCACAACCCCCACCCCATAACCCCCAACCCCATAAACCCTACCCCACAACCCCCAACCCCATAACCCCCACCCCACAACCCCTACCCCACAACCCCCACTCCACAACCCCCACCCCACAACCACCATCCCATAACCCCCACCCCATAACCCCCAACCCCATAAACCCCACCCCACAACCCCCAACCCCATAACCCCCACCCCACAACCCACACCCAACAACCCCCACCCAACAACCCCGAACCCCATAACCCCCACCCCACAACCCCCTCCCCACAACCACCATCCCATAACCCCCACCCCACAACCCCCACCCCACAACCCCCACCCCATAATCCCCACCCCATAACCCCCACCCCATGAACCCCACCCCACAACCCCCAACCCCTTAACCCCCAACATCATAACCCCCATCCCACAACCCCCACCCCACAACCCCCACCCAACAACCCCAATCCCATAAACTCCACCCCATAACCCCCACCCCATAATCCCCACCTCATAACCCCCACCCCATAACCCCCACCTCATAACCCCTAACTCATAACCCCCAACCCCATAACCCCCACCCCATAACCCCCAACCCATAACCCCCAACCCCATAAACCCCACCCCATAACCCTCAACCCATGATCCCCACCCCATAAACCCCACCCCATAACACCCACCCCATAATCCCCACCTCATAACCCCCACCCCATAACCCCCACCTCATAACCCCTAACTCATAACCCCCAACCCCATAACCCCCACCCCATAACTCCCAACCCATAACCCCAATCACATAACCCCCACCCCATAACTTTCTCCCCTTAACTCCCAATCCCCAACCCCATAACCTCCAACCTTGTTCACTACCCATATCGCGACCCTTCTTCACACGGTCAACCACGGCTGATAAGGAGGCCTACCCCTGGCCAGGCTGCATTCAAATTACACGTAGATGTCTTCAATACACACTCTATTCATTTTCTGAACAGTCGTAGACTATATAACAAACCCATATACAAATACACATACATGTGTGTGTGTGTTTTTTTTTTTATGTAGAATACTCTATATGAAACTCACTGTGAATGAAAAAAGGAAAAAAACAGAAATGTAAAATGAAATTAGCCTTTACCCTCAAGTTGTCTCAAAGGATTCAGAACGCGACCATAAACAGCGCATCCTACCACTACCACTTTCCTTCACTTTTACTCTAGACTCTGTCGAGTATTATTGTACGAGCTCAAATCAAGCAAGCAAGCAATCTTTTTCTCAAGATGGGACCCAAGTCAAAGCTTAGAAGAAAGATGGCTGATATAGCGAGGAAGAAGAAGGAGAAGGCCCTGGCTGCTATTGCAGAAAAAGCAGGGGAGCAACCACAACCCCAGCAACAACCAGGACCATCAGGGGAGCAACCACAACCCCAGCCACAACCAGGACCATCGGGGGAGCAACCACAACCCCAGCCACAACCAGGACCATCGGGGGAGCAACCACAACCACAAGAGGAGGGGACAACCCAAGTGTCACCAGCCGCTGTGAAGAGACGGCTGCGAGAAAGTATCGCTGTTCCTCTTGACAGAGTGAAAGACGAATATGTCATGATTTCGAAGAGAAAATTGTTCCAAAATTTCAAAAAAATATGTGAAAAGTGTAGAAATATTGCATTGGGTATCCCCAGTGTAGGAAGGCGACTTGGTGCAGCGAACAAAAATCGTGTGCGAGTGTAGTGTGTGTGGCGAGACGTCTGTTGCCTGGACCTCCTTCAGGTACGAACCACAGGGCAAGTATGATGTGAATATGAAGTTCGTAGAATTTGGCCTAGAAAACAATGGCTATAAAACACTTGAGGACATGGAAAAAGTGTTCGAGATGAAAATAATGTCAAGTACCAGGTTCTTTTACATTGCCCGAGAAATTGAGGCAAAAGGAATCCAAGATGGTGAAGTGAGTTTGAGACGAGCACGGGAACTCGTCCATGAATATCTTGAAAATGAACAACCAGGTTCTCCTGAAGTGAAGAATATAACAGTGACATGTGATGGTTCCTGGTCAAAGAGAGGGTTTGTGGCAAAGTTTTGTGTGGTACCAGTCATACACTTTGACACAGGACTTGTTGTGGACTATGAAATATTGAGTAAATACTGCAGAATATGTGAGAAAAATAAAAAAACAGAAGGTGACTGGTATGCTGCACATCAGCCACAGTGCGTAAAAAAACTTTTATGGAAGTTCTCCTGCAATGGAGACAGAGGGTTGGATGAAACTGTGGAAAAGGTCAGTGGAAAAATGTAACTTTCGATATACCACTGTAATTTCAGATGGTGACTCGAAGACCTACTCATCTGTAGTGAAAGAAAAAGTGTATGGAGATGTGGAAATTCGCAAAGACGAATGCATCAATCAAGTTGCAAAGAGAGTTGGGAAGGCATTGAGAGACTATGTACAAGAAAAGAGTAGGAAAGGAGAAGGTGTTGGAGGGAGGAGAAGAGGATCCCTGACCCAGGTTACTTTAGGGAAAATCCAGGATTTTTACAGGTATGCCATAATTCGTAACCTGGATGATGTGGAGAAGATGAAAAAGGCAATTTTTGCAATAATTGAACACTGTTGTGGCACCAATGACGATCCTTGCCACGAGCTGTGCCCAGAAGGAGTTGATTCCTGGTGCTTCTTCAACAAAGCTCGAGCTGAAGGAAAGCCTACTGGAAGCCATGACCAGCATATTCACCACCCAATACGCCAAGATCTCAAGGGTGACCTGTACGACATAATGAGAAAGTACAGCACAGATGAACTCTTGTCAAGGTGCACTGGACGAACACAGAATGCCAATGAATGCCTGAATTCAGTCATATGGAGCAAGTGCTCTAAAACTGTGTTTTATCAAAAGGAGAGGGTGCATTACCTGATTGCTAAGGCCATAACTGAGTTCAACTTTGGATTTGCGCATTCTGGAGGCCTTGTGTCTTCTGGAAAAATAAGGAAAAAAATTGGAACAGGGCAGGACGTGAAAAAACACATTGTTTGAAAGCCGCCAAGAAAAGAAGGAAGAAAGAAGATCAAAGAAACGAAAGGCAATGGAAGAAGAAACGAAGAAAGTCACCAAAGAAGGCACCACATATGAAGCAGGAGCCTTCTAAGCAAGGACGTGAGTAAAAGGGTAGAAGTAGCTGAGGAGGAAAGGGAAGAGCCAATCCCTGGTAAAAATAAACCCCTTTTCGTTGAGTCAGCTACTTCCATAATCCCCCAGGGGTGTGACAAGTTACACTTGTCGGTAAAGGCTAATTATATAGGTAAATAAACATATAAATAATGAATAAGTGAATGATCATACAAATAATTGCAGTGTATGCACACACACACACACACAAAAATTAAATAAGACCTCCCATACCCATCTCAAATCTCATTCTCCCTTCTCAGTCCATCATATGAACTGTTTATTATTCATAATGCATCATAATATTTTGCTATATAGCATAATATATCATAATATATCGTTATATGTATCATACTGTGCTGGTATATGTCAGTGATGACCGAGGAATAAAGATTCTCGTAGTTATATATGCAAAAATAATAGTTTACCATACATCAGACACATTCTCTATACTTGAGAAATGATAGAGTACGGAAAGGAAACAGGGGACACTATTTTAGACTGCCCAACTTTCCTATATCATAAATTCGCAGTTTTCTCAAGACCCACTTTTTCAGGTGCAATTGATAACAGCTCGAACAGTGTTTGTCATGTTCATGAAGCTTTTCACAAGTGATATACGTATATATGAGCATATTTTGTTGTTTCCATTTCCTTGATAAATGATTACCCTATTTTTGAGGATTTTTTTCATCTCAGGAATTTTATCTCCCTTTTCAAGCGATTTCAATTTCCCATTTCTAGCAGTGATATGGGGTTCTTGGCTCATGACAGTGTTGCTGTATCTAGGGAGAGTGTTCACATAAAGTATGAGAAAGTTCTGAAAAAAAAAAAAAAAAAAAAAAAATCCCTCAGTTGGTGAAAAAAATTGGGAAAAATAATATTTGTTGTACGATTTCAATGAAAATTGGTTATTATACGTAAAAACACACGAGGAATACGATGGTAATGAGATTTTGCCTCTACAGTAAAAAGGAGCTGAGTTAGATAGTCAGATTGTGGTTTCCCCTAATTATGTCATGTAAGGTCATACTAATTTCAAAATTTGAATATGACCTAACTTGGAAATGGGGCATTTCCGAATAAAAGTGTTTTAGAATGTTATGAATTTGTGAATAAAGAAGATAAAAATATTGTAATAGAAAATGGCAATAGAATAGATAATTACCGGTTGTTTTTATTACTCATATTTCATAATGGTTTCCCTTGTCTATACAATTTTTTTTTTGTAATTAAAAAAATGGGCAAATTTTCTGAGCTACACGTGTGAAATTTTCAGACAAAATATTGCTTTTCCAAGATTTTTTCAAGTGATTAGTTCAATTTTTACATCAATTTATTGTGCAAATGTCCTGTTTTTAGACATACATACCTAACCTAACCTAATCTAATCCAACCTAACCCACCCCAACCAAACCAAACCCGACCCAACCCAACCCAACCCGACCCAACCCAATCTAACCTAATCTGGACCATTGCAGACTAGCGGGACCTAACCATAGCAGACTACCAAGACCTAACCTGAACAGCCTATACGGAGTTTCACAAGGTAAGACCTACGGTATATCAAACTTAGGGAAGTTTGACATTAACAACTTATATCACGTTCATACAATATTCAGTTTAAAGCAGAAATATTTATACAATATTCAATTTAATTTAAAGCAGAAATATTCATGCATTATTCAATTTAGTTTAAAGCAGAAATATTCATACACTATTCAATTTAATAAAGGCAGAAATATTGATACAATATCTGGAATAGTTTGGAGGAATCATTGCTCTAAATTTATCACCCAAAACAATGTGCTATATGCCACCTTAAGGAAATCAACCTTTTGTGGTCAATTTGGAGTCAATGTAGTCCTCCAAACTCTCATTATTCAGTAATGTTTTCAGTAATTTTTCATTAAGTTTTCCTGTCTTCTTGTGTTGTTTCAGATTCCCCATCCGGATAATCTTTGGGCATATAATTAATACACCCATATTTATCATTAAAACACACCTGTACTCTTCTGATTAGACCAGCTCCCTCAGTGTCTATTTCTTCATTTTCATGGGAACAGTCTACTTTTCTTTTGATTGAATTACTATTAGGCCCTCTATTTATATTATCAAACCTTGCCATTAACTGTTTAAATAAAGAGTCAAAACCTGTTCCAACAAGTGTTCCATCAATTTCATCTAAAAACGATGCTGGATAAGTTTTAACAATTCTCTCAGCAATTACTGCCAGTGATTTCTTCCCTGGTCTTTCTGAGATTTTTGATATATCATCCACCAACACTCTCACTATCTCTCTTCTAGCAGAAGGCTTCGGTCTCTGTCCTTTTTCTAAGGAAACGAGCAAATTTGTCTTTGAAAATCTTTTCCAGGGTATTGTATAATCTTGAGCCCAATGTGATTGGTTGTAGCTTGGCACTGATTTCTCCGTCATCTAGAGCTGAAACAGTTGGCTGAATTGAGTGTGTATCTTCCTGTGATGAGTGTGTATCTTGCTGTGATGAGTGTGTATCTTCCTGTGATGATTGTATATCTTCCTGTGATGATTGTATATCTTCCTGTGATGAGTGTATATCTTCCTTTGATGAGTGTGTATCTTCCTGTGATGAGTGTGTATCTTGCTGTGATGAGTGTGCATCTTCCTGTGATGAGTGTGTATCTTGCTGTGGTGAGTGTGTATCTTCCTGTGATGAGTGTGATAATTCCTGTGATGAGTGTGTATCTTCCTGTGATGAGTGTGTATCTTCCTGTGATGAGTGTGTATCTTCCTGTGATGAGTGTGTATCTTCCTGTGATGAGTGTGTATCTTCCTGTGATGAGTGTGATAATTCATGTGATGAGTGTGATAGTTCCTGTGATGAGTGTGATAATTCCTGTGATGCCGGTGCCACTGAAATATTAAGAAAACCTATAAAAAATGTTGGTGTTGATTATGCATAGTACTTAAGCCCATATGCAATAACATGCCCATCCACAACACTGTACATAATTCACACAGTGCTTCCTTCCTTCACTTCTCCCTTCCTGCATTCCATTTTTGTATGAGTTAATTTATAAGAAACATAATTGAGAAGAAAATGAGACAACATTTCATCAAAAAGATGATGTATAAGTATTTTGTGGGTACATGGGAACAATAAGTTACATAACAAGCAACAGTGATACTCTGTTTTAATTGGACCTGCAGTTAAATGACAACCCACATCAAGTGTCTGAATATACAGTACTGTACCGGTACTGTAAAAAAAAAAAAAAGATTGGCCAAGTTTGCTAGGACACAACTCATAAGCTAATATAGAATATTACCTGAGTCTTAAATGCAGGCAAGAACTGTACAGTAAGGTAAACTAATCTTAAAAAAATATGGCATGCATTATACTGTACCTTGTTTCCATTTATCAATAAGTTTACGTGCTTGAATCTCTTTCTACATGGGTGTAAGATGGGATGCTTTCACATAGTGAATATCATTAACAGTTTCTACACCAATGCTGATAAGGTGTTCACACACTTCCTCCAGTAACTGTGGAGGAAGGGTTGGAAGAATATTTTTTCAATGGTCTCCTTGATTTCCTCCATCTCCAGTCTCTGATCCCCCCCAACGGGAACTGCCTTGACATGGTAGAGGGGCTTGTGTGTCTCTGAGACCTGGCGAGCTAGACTAGAGGGGGCTCCGGCCCCTGCTCTGCCCCGATTTCGGGGAGAGAGGGCTTCCCATGCTAGTAAGGTCACCAGTGAGAGACCAGACTAAATGGTTCCCATGCATTAGGCTGCCAGTACGGGCCAACAGCGCTGCCCTCCATAGGGACTGCCCTCTAGGGGCCATCCTATGTTGGATGGTTGGGTGTCTGGGCCGGGAGATGTTGGGGAAGCGGGTCTCAGCACCATCGTGGGCATTCTTTCGAGCCATTGGGGCTGCTTTTTAAAACGAGTGGCCCAGTGGGGGAAGAGGTACCCCGCCCACGGCGACCAGCGCTCGGTCCCCTCATCTGCCTGGTAGGTAGTAGCTCTTGGCTCCTGGGGCCAAAAACATCAAATCAATGATATATGGATAAAGAAAAGCCCCAATCTCTTCCTCGAGCGGTGGTCGACCAGGCCCCCGAGACGTCACTCTCTGGTCGTGGTAATATGCAGAAAGCTGCAAATAAGACTAGACCTAGCAGGTTGTGTGTTGTGTCGAAGAACCTGTTAGCGATTTGGACACGTTAATGTTAACGAATGTACTTGCATCCTTTTCCTATGGCGCTATCCACTCCATTTTTAAGTGTTTTGGAGTAGTTCTTCGAATCCGAATCACATATGACAGTGATTGTAGGTCTAATCGGTGCTATATTACTTTCAATACAAATGCTGCTGCCAAAGCAGCATTTGAGGCAAAAGATTCTCTGACGGTGGGGGATACTCATTGTAAAGTTCAGATGATGCGGTCCACCAATGTAGTTGACAGTGACAATGACTACTGCCCTAATATATTTGATGACTCTGTAGAGCATGTCCCAAAGGAATGTCGGGTTCCTACACCCTTTTGGTTTGTGGCTTACTACAGGGAGGGATGTGGTAACCTTATCCATGCTTCCCGGTATCTGGAGAAAGAAATTGGATTATTACCAATGGGCCACATAAAGAAATATGGTACGGGCATTTTAATCAGAGCCAAAGATCTTACACAGGCCATGATGCTCCTCAATCTCCCCTGTCCTTCTGATAGCATGTTTGAATCTATTAAACCACATCGAACATTTAATTATAGCAAGGGGCGTATATATAATGAGGACCTGTATGAATTCTCTGAAGAGGACATTCTCGCTATGTGCCCAGACAGTGTCCAACGAGTAACGAAGATGAAAGGCAGTAAAAATATGATCATCCTCACTTTCTATGGCTCGCATATCCCAGATCGCATTAACATTAACCCCACCTCATTTGAGGAAGCCTTTTGTTGAGCGTCCCCTACAGTGTTTCTGTTGTTATGAGTTTGGTCATGGGAGGAGGAACTGCAACAACCGTTCCCGGTGTGGTAATTGTTCTGCTTTTGACTCACATCTTACTTCTGAGTGTCGGTCAGAGAGTTACTGCTTTTAATGCAGAGATGCTCACCCCTTGCGTTCTCGCCAATGTAAGATGTACCTCCTTGAGCAGGATATCCTCCACTTGGCTAATATTCAATTCATTAGCATAGGTAGTGCCAGACGGCAACTCAACTTCAGGCGACAGAAGGATGGTGGTGTGAAGACATACGCCTCCTCCCTTCGCCCTAAATTGGTTGCAGCACCCTCTCAACCCTCTCAAGAGGCAGCTGCTTTCTGCTTTTTGCTCGAGTGAGAATGTTTCTAAGGTTACTCTACATAATAGTTTCTCTGTCTTGGAAACTTTATCAGACACTCATTCTGTTGAACCTTCAACTGATGACAATTCTCAGACTTTAGCTAAAGGTGTCCATGTGGTAGAGGTTCACGCTGCCACACGCTCTCCAAAAAGGAAACTTAAGTCACCTAAACTGCCACAGAGATGCCTTCGTGGTTCCTCTGAGGCACTTGACTCTATAGATATTCCACCTTGTAAGGCAACCATCTCTGTGAACTCATCCATAGTTTCCTCTCAATTTCACCAGAAACGTTTTCGTGGCTCTGATGAATCTCTTGATTCAACAGAAGTTCCTCCTCGCAAGCTTCCTTCGGGATCATCAGAGGGGCGTGAAGTTAATGTGGATGCCACGGATGTTGTTACTTCAAAAGATTCAGTTTCTCTTCCGCTTGAGCAGCGGAGTGATTCTACCACCTGTATTATGGATGTTGATGTATCTGCCTGTGTCAGTGATACCACTGCTGTACAGGACAAAACCAATGTAATTGTTTCAAAGAATATCCCAGCTCATATACCTTCATCTTCTAACATATCAGATGCTTCAGGGACTCGTCTACGGGTCCCAATTACTGCCCCACATACTACTCCTCGGGTTCGCTCTTCTTCTAGTGGCCTAGGATTAGACAAATCTTATTGTTTGAGTAAACCCTCAGGTCGAGGTGGTAGTGGGAAGTACCTCCGTGAGGCTTCCCAAAAATCAGTACTAAAGTAACACCGTTTAAGGTCCTTTAGTGGAATTGTGTCCTTCTGTGGGGTGACAGTTCGGTCAACCCCAGGGGTGTTTTATTGGCTTCTTTTATAGAGGATGAGGGATTAGGGGTTTTAAATACGGGAGATGTGACACATTTTAATAGCACTACTGGGACTTTTACCGCCATTGACATTTCCCTCTGCTCACCCAGTGCTCTGTTGGATTTTACTTGGAGAGTGTTGCCTGATTTATATGGCAGTGACCACTTCCCTATACTTTTAGAAGGTAACTGGTACGAACCACAGTCTCGTCTTCCTAGGTGGAAATTAGAGAAGGCTGACTGGCAGATTTTTAGAGAGCTAACTTCTTCGGTCTCTTCTGTAGCCGATTTTGGTAGCTCTGACGAGGCTATAACATATTTCACTGATATGCTCCACTCTGCTGCTCTCAACTCTATCACTAGAACTTCTGGTTACTTTCCCAAACGTCCTGTCCCTTGGTGGTCATCAGTCTGCACCAACGCTGTGCGGGAGAAGCGCGCTGCTTTCTCTCGCCTTCGTCGCAATCGTGGGGACCCAACTCTTTAAAAGGCTTCCGACGGGCAAGGGCTCGGGCTAGACGAGTTTTAAAAGAGGCACGACGTGCATCTTGGAAGGCCTATGTGTCTTCAATTAATACTAAAACTCCACTCACCCAAGTGTTCAGGAGAGTCCGTATGATGGCGAGGAAGTTTTCTCCTAGTTCTCCACCTGTACTTAAGGTCAATGGAATTAAGATCATGGATGGTTTGACAGTGGCCAATACCATGGCGGAGGCTTTTGCAAAAGCCTCCAGCCGTGACTCTCGACCTCTGGCTGTCAGGCATTAGTTAAGAGCCAAGGAGCGTACTGTCCTGGATTTCTCAGGGAACGAGAATGAAAGTTATAACCATATATTCACCCTGAAAGACCTGCATTTTGCTCTCTCTCTCTGCGGCGACACTTCTCCTGGGCCAGACAACATCCCATATGCAATGTTACGACACTTGGGTGAGGAGGCGATCTCACTTCTTTTAGCTTTATATAACAGAATCTGGCTGGAGGGTGTCTTCCCTTCTGGGTGCAGGGTTGCTACCATCCTTCCTTTCCTCAAGCTGGGCAAGGACTCTGGTGTGGCCCTCAGTTATCGACCAATTGCCTTGACCTCCTGTCTCTGTAAACTATTTGGAAAGATGGTGAATGTCAGACTGGTATACTTCTTAGAACGGGGTGATTTTCTGTCTCCGTCCCAGTCTGGCTTTCGTAAACACCGTTCCACTACAGATGCTCTGGTCAGGTTGGAAGCTGCTGCATGCGAGGCCTTTGCACGACATCAACACCTTGTCTGTGTATTCTTTGATTTAGAGAAAGCCTATGACACTACATGGCAATATGGCATCCTGCAGCAGCTCCATTTATATGGCCTGCGGGGTCGCATTTCTTAAGGAGTTTCTCAGTGGTCGCAGTTTTTTCTGTGAGGGTTGGTACCACCCACTCAGCATCTGTTGCACAGGAGGAGGGCATCCCCCAGGAAAGCGTCCTCAGTGTCACATTGTTTGCAGTAGCAATTATTGCCATTGCCTCATCCCTTCCAGACGGTATAGCTAACTTGATGTACGTTGACGACCTAGCAGTCTGGTTTGCTGCTTCCCGTATGTCAGTGGCAGAGCGGCGCATGCAGCTTGCCCTTGACAGGGTGTCACGTTGGACTGGTTCACATGGGTTTCGATTTTCTCCTTCCAAGACAGTTGCTATGCACTTCTGCGGCATCCGAGGCATCCACCCCGATCCGGACTTATTCATGTATGGTCATCGGATACGCTGTGTCGAGGAGACTCGCTTTTTGGGTCTCCTTTTTGACAAGGTTTTGACTTGGGTGTCACACTTACGTACACTTAAGGTCTCTTGCCTCAAGGCTCTTAACCTGTTGAGGGCCCTGGGCCATACATCCTGGGAGGCTGATCGGGCCACCCTCCTCCGCCTATACCATGTTCTTATTAGGTCAAAACACGACTATGGGTGTGAGGTGTACTCTTCTGCCACCGATGCCCGTCTCAGAGTTTTAGACCCTGTTCATCATGCTGGAGTACGTCTGGCGACCGGAGCCTTCAGGTCGTCCCCAACCCCCAGTCTCCTGGTGGACGCTAATGAGCCACCTCATGATCTCCGTCGCCAGTCCTTGATGGTTCGTTGTTGGCATCGATTACATCGACTTTCTGACTCCCTTCCCTGCTTGGCAGTGTCATCTGATATCATGTCTCAGTACTACCTTTTACATTCTCGTACACCATGGCCCTTTGGCTTCCAGGTCAGGAAGGCTATGGAGGAGATGGGCATTGATGACTTACAGATTTGTCCTGTGAGGGTCCCCAGGGTGGCTCCATGGCTTTTTCCAGAAGTTTTTCCCTACACCTGCTTTACAGACAAGAAGGAATCTCTTTCTCCTCCAGTGGCTCGTTCCCTCTTTTTAGAACATGCCTTCACTCACAGGGAGTCCCTCCCTGTGTACACTGATGGGTCAAAGTCTGATGCTGGAGTTGGCTTTGGAGTTGTCTTTCCTGACTTTTGCCGTGGCGGCAGGCTCCCTTCTGTCATGTCAATTTTTACTGCTGAGCTCTCGGCCATTTTATATGCCCTCCAAGTAAATTTTACTCTCCCTCAGCCTCCGTTTACTATTTTTAGCGATTCCTGTAGTGCCTGGCAGGCCTTGTGTAATTTTAACTCTTCCCATCCTCTGGTGTTGGCCATTCTTGAGTGGCTTGTCCTCCTGGGTCGTCGTGGCCGCAAAATCACTTGTTGTTGGGTCCCGGCCCATGTGGGTGTTGATGGGAATGAGCGGGCTGACGCCCTGGCTAAGGCTGCGGTCTCCAATTCCCGGCCTCCTGCCAGGCATCATCCTGTTCCTGCAGTGGACCTTCGACCCTACATGGATGCTACTGTTTGTTCCTGCTGGCAGGACAGATGGGATGCCGTCGGGGCTAACAAGCTCCGCGACATCCGCCAGCACCTTGGTTTGTGGAGCTACAGTGGCCTGTCCCGCTGGTGGGAGACGGCTCTTGTCCGTCTGCACATTGGCCACACATTATTGACTCATGGCTTTTTAATGGAGAGGGCTCACCCTCCCTACTGTGATGATTGTCTGGTCCCTTTGACAGTGCAGCATCTTATTGTTGAGTGTCCCAGCCTTGGTGACCTTCGTCGAAGGCACCTCTCTGAGTACCAGGAGGGTGACGGTTCTTACAGTCTCTCTCAGGTCCTCAGGGAGGAGGCTTGTGGTGTGGGAGAGAACACCCTCTCGTATGTGGAGGAGGCTGGCCTTCTCCACAAATTGTGAATTTTATTGTATTTATGGCTATTAATTTTTAGGTAGTTAAAGTTTAATGTTTCTTTCGTTAATATTTCAATTCTTTTATATATCTAACTTAAGTAGGTTATTTCATTAATATATGATTTTTTGGAAGATGTGGGTTTTATTCATGCTGCTTCTCCCTTTCGAGGTAGTGAAAATTATTTAATCTTTTTACATATTTTATTAATGATGTAGATGACCATTTTATGTTTGGCGGTATATGACCATTGCTGTTGCGCCGCCAGATGCCTAATAGCATCAATAAATAAATCAATCAATCCAGTCTCTGATAATTAGAAAATAATTAGAAAATGAAACAGCTACTGCTAGATTAAACCCATAATGATCCAAACCAAGGAAGTAAGTTAACATAACTGCACATAGGCCTATCATATCTCATTAGAACAGTTTAACTTAGCTAGCTGAGCTCAGGGAAGCCGAACCCCAGTTTACAGAAGTCATTTAACCATTTTCATTTTACTTATGATTTTTGTGTAAAAAATTCAATGTAGAACACAATTAAAGGTAGAGAAGTGGAGTTACTTTAGTATGCTGTACATTACTCATATAAGCAGTTTTCATAATTACAGTGCATATGGTACAGTACTGTACTTTACCTGTCATGTAAATCACTGTCTTTCTACTACTTGTACTACAAGTATCACTATCACTGTCATCAGCTTCATAACCATCATGGTCCTTAGCTACAACCAATTCCAGTTCAGAATGTTTTAATCTTTTGTATGGAACTTTAACAATTAGCTTCCATTTCAGTTCAACCTTTTGTCATTTTCTTGAAATCATGCCCCAGGGAAAGGAGATGAATATAATGTACTGTAGTACTGGTATACAGTACTGTACAGGAAATCTAATGGTCTACATGAATATAGAATTATAATCTTTAAATTACCTTTTCAATTTTCTTGGAAGTCTTATGCAGATATATTGTGTTTGAGTGGGATCAACAATTATTTTCCTCTTTTGTAGTCAACCAGTGGGTAATAATCTAGGAGTTTAGAAAATTCTGTACATTTAAAGGAAGAGCATGGGAAGGTGTTCAATACTGTAGATAATTGCAACTCCTTGGAAATTTGTTCTGTGAATTTTTTTTACTAAAAATTATGCTTTTGTACAGGAGTTCAATATTATGAACTGAATCTCACCTAACATTAGACCCTGTTCACATTTACTTAACACCACATAGTGTCCCTTCTTGTATGGAGTCCCCATTATTGTCACTTCCAAGCTAACGTCTGCACCTTCAGTAATCTGACACATCATTAAGGCTTTTTTAATATCTGAACTTTATGTATCTGAGATTAACAAAATGTTTTTTACAACCTCTATATCAGTGGGAAAATATGAACTGGCCTGTTTGTATGCTTGTAATAACTGATGTTTTTCACTCATGGTCTGACACACATTCTTGAAGGAATGGGCACTTTTAATGCATCCTTTGAAGTAGCAGTGCTTGCTTTCAAAGCGTAATGTCCACAAACGAATTAATGGGCCAAACAGCAAAATTAGGTTTGGATAATGTTTTAGAAAATGATGCTTTGGCCTCAGTTTGTCATTTGAAAAATTCTTTGTCTGTCTTCTAAATATTCATTAATAAGTATTGCTAGATATGCAAGGTCAGAGTCGTCAAACTTTGGTGCACAGATAATTTCAGTAATGTTACGTAATAACAGGAACAACTGCCAAACAGGATCATTAACATCAACTATTTTGCCATATAATATAACAGGCAACAGCCTGATTAAACACCAGTTTTGTATAGCCTGACCACCTAATTTAGTACCTGAAGTATTTACTTGACATGGCATTGAGGCAGCATCTGTACCACGATAAAGAAACATAATTATACACTGATTAAGTTCTGCATAAGTTAGCCATCTCTTTTCATTTACTAAATTCTTCAATATCAGAGCAACATTATAATCACCAACACCCTAAAAAATGTCATGACCCAGGCATGGTGGAAAACCTGCTTTGCAGACATGATAATATTTCAGTGCATTGAATGGATAATTAAATTTAATACCTATGACATTATTTAAAATTTTGACAGTGTTCTCGTTTTAAAGTTGTTGTATTGCTAATGTATAGTCTTCCACTGTTCTCATTACACCAACATGCACAGGGTCAGTAGGAAATTCTTTTAGGGTTATGTTACAATATCTACAAAATTTTTCTGTAAAAGCACCAATGCCATGAAACCCCAAGTTATCCCAAGTAATGCAATATAGTGTCCCCTTCAAATTATCATTATTAATTTGAATGCCGTTGTTCTCAAGTTCCTTCAAGTCTTCAATTAATTTTGAAAATATTTTACTAAAACCAAAATGTTTAGATGGACTTATTTGCACCACCCCATTAATGACTGTTGATAATTACAGTCCAAGCACTGTAATGACACCCACACACCCACCACCTCATGAATGACTGTTGATATTTACAGTCCAAGCACTGTAATGACACCCACACACCCATAAACCCATGAATGACTATTGATATTTACAGCCCAATCACTGTAATGAAACCCACACACCCACCACCCTATGAATGACTGTTGATATTTACAGTCCAAGAACTGTAATGACACCCACACACCCACCACCCCATGAATGACTGTTGATATTTACAGTAAAAGGACTGTAATGACGCCCCACACTAACCACCTCATGAATGATGGTTGATATTTACAGTCCAAGCACTGTAATGACATCCACACACCCACCACCCCATGAATGACTGTTGATATTTACAGTCGAAGCACTGTAATAACACCCACACACCCACCACCTCATGAATTACTGTTGATATTTACGGTCCAACCTCTGTAATGACACCCACACAACCCATGAATGACTGTTGATAGTTACAGTCCAAGCACTGTAATGCCACCCACCACCCTATGAATGACTGTTTATATTTACAGTCCAAGCACTAATGACCCACACAAACCCACCACCCCATGAATGACATAATTTTTACAGTCCAAGCACTGTAATGACACCCACACACCCACCACCCCATGAATGACTGTTGATATTTACAGTCCAAGCACTATAATGACACCCACACACCCACCAACCCATGAATGACTGTTGATATTTACAGTCCAAGCACTGTTATAATACCCTCACACCCACCACCCCATGAATGACTGTTGATATTTACAGTCAAAGCACTGTAATGACACCCTCACACCCACTACCCCATGAATTATGGTTGATATTTACAGTCCAAGCACTGTAATGACACCCACACACCCACCACCCCATGAATGACTGTTGATATTTACAGTCCAAGCACTCTAATGACACTTACCACACTATGAATGACTGTTGATATTTACAATCAAATTACTGTAATGACACCCACACACCCACCATTCCATGAATGAATGTTGATATTTACAGTCCAAGCACTGTAATGACACCCACACACACACCACCCCATGAATGATTGTTAATATTTACAGTCCAAGCTCTGTAATGACACTCACACACACACCACCAAATGGATGACTGTTAATATTTACAGTCCAAGCACTGTAATGACAGCTACACACCCACCACCCTATGAATGACTGTTGATATTTACAGACTAAGCACTGGTATGACAACCACACACCCACCACCCCATGAATGACTGTTGATATTTATAGTCCAAGCACTGTAATGACACCCACAAACCCATCACCCCATGAATGACTGTTGATATTTTCAGTCTAAGCACTGTAATGACATCCACACACCCACCACCCCATGAATGACTGTTAATATTTACAGTCAAAGCACTTTAATGACACCCCCACACCCACTACCCCATGAATTATGGTTGATATTTACAGTCCAAGAACTGTAATGACACCCACAAACCCACCACCCCATGAATGACGGTTGATATTTACAGTCCAAGCACTCTAATGACACCCACCACCCTATGAATGACTGTTGATATTTACAATCAAAATACTGTAATGACACCCACACACCCACCATCCCATGAATGAATGTTGATATTTACAGTCCAAGCACTGTAATGACACCCACACACACACCACCCCATAAATGACTGTTGATATTTACAGTCCAAGCTCTGTAATGACACTCACACACACACCACCCCATGAATGACTGTTGATATTTACAGTCCAAGCACTCTAATGACACATACCACCCTATGAATGACTGTTGATATTTATAGTCTAAGCACTGTAATGACACCCACACACCCACCACCCCATGAATGACTGTTGATATTTATAGTCCAAGCACTGTAATGACACCCACACACCAACCACCCCATGAATGACTGTTGATATTTATAGTCCAAGCACAGTAATGACACCAACACACTCACCACCCCATAAATGACTGTTGATATTTACAGTCCAAGCACTGTCATGACACCCACACACCCACCACCCCATGAATGACTGTTGATATTTACAGTCCAAGCACTCTAATGACACCCTCACAACTTATGAATGACTGTTGATATTTCAAGTTCAAGCACTCTAATGACACCCACCACCCTATTGATGACTGTTGATATTTACAATCCAACCATTGTAATGACACCCACACACCCACCAACCCATGAATGACTGTTAATATTTACAGTCCAAGCACTGTAATGTCACCCTCACACCCACCACCCCATGAATGACTGTTGATATTTACAGTCAAAGCACTGTAATGACATCCACCACCCTATGAATGACTGTTGATATTTACAATCAAAATACTGTAATGACACCCACACACCCACCATCCCATGAATGAATGTTGATATTTACAGTCCAAGCACTGTAATGACACCAACACACACACCACCCCATAAATGACTGTTGATATTTACAGTCCAAACTCTGTAATAACACTCACACACACACCACCCCATGAATGACTGTTGATATTTACAGTCCAAGCACTCTAATGACACCCACCACCCTATGAATGACTGTTGATATTTATAGTCTAAGCACAGTAATGACACCCACACACCCACCACCCCATGAATGACTGTTGATATTTAAAGTCAAAGCACTGTAATGACACCCACACACCCACCACCCCATGAATGACTGTTGATATTTATAGTCCAAGCACTGTAATGACACCAACACACTCACCACCCCATAAATCACTGTTGATATTTACAGTCCAAGCACTGTCATGACACCCACACACCCACCACCCCATGAATGACTATTGATATTTACAGTCCAAGCACTCTAATGACACCCTCACAACCCATGAATGACTGTTGATATTTCCAGTTCAAGAACTCTAATGACACCCACCACCCTATTGATGACTGTTGATATTTACAATCCAACCATTGTAATGACACCCACACACCCACCACCCCATGAATGACTGTTGATATTTACTGTCAAAGCACTGTAATGACATCCAAACACCCACCATCCCCATGAATGACTGTTAATATTTATAGTCCAAGCACTGTAATGTCACACACACATCCACCACCTAATGAATGATGGTTGATATTTACAGTCCAATAACTGTAATGACACCCCACACCCACCACCCCATGAATTATGGTTGATATTTACAGTCCAAGCACTGTAATGACACCAACACACCCACCACTCCATGAATGACTGTTACTATTTACAGTCTAAGCACTCTAATGACACCCACCACCTTATAAATGACTGTTGATATTTACAATCAAAACACTGTAATGACACCCACACACCCATCACCCCATGAATGACTGTCGATATTTTACAGTCCAAGCACTGTAATGACACCCACATACATACCACCCCATGATTGACTGTTGATATTTACAGTCCAAGCACTATAATGACAGCCACACACTTATTATCCCATAAATGACTGTTGATACTTACAGTCCAAGCACTGTAATGACACCTACACACACACAACCCCATGAATGACTGTTGATATTTACAGTCCAAGCTCTGTAATGACACTCACACACCCACCACCCTATAAATGACTGTTGATTTTTTCAGTCCAAGAACTGTAATGACACCTACACACCCACCACCCCATAAATGTATGTCAATATTTACAGTCTGAGCACGGTAATGACACCCACAAACCCACCACCCCATGAATGACTGTCGATATTTACAGTCAAAGCACTGTAATGACAGCCACACACCCCCCACCCTATGAATGACTGTTGATATTTACAGTCCAAGCACTGTAATGACACTAATACACCCACCACTCCATGAATGACTGTTAATATTTACAGTCCAAGCACTTTAATGACACCCACCACCTTATAAATGACTGTTGATATTTAAATCAAAACACTGTAATGACACCCACACACCCACCACCCCATGAATGACTGTCGATATTTACAGTCAAAGCACTGTAATGACACCCCTACACCCACTACCTCATAAATTATGGTTGTTATTTACAGTCCAAGCACTGTAATGACACCCACACACCCACCACCCCATGAATGACTGTTGATATTTACAGTCCAAGCACTCTAATGACACTCATACAGCCACCACCCCACGAATTACTTGATATTTACAGTCTAAGCACTGTAATGACACCCACACACCCACCATCCTATAAATGAATGTTGATATTTACAGTCCAAGCACTGTAATGACACCCACACACACACCACCCCATAAATGACTGTTGATATTTACAGTCAAAGTTCTGTAATGACACTCACACACACACCACCCCATGAATGACTGTTGATATTTACAGTCCAAGCACTGTAATGACACCCACCACCCTATGAATGACTGTTGATATTTATAGTCTAAGCACTGTAATGACACCCACACACCCACCACCCCATGAATGACTGTTGATATTTATAGTCCAAGCACTGTAATGACACCCATACACCAACCACCCCATAAATGACTGTTAATATTTATAGTCCAAGCACAGTAATGACACAATACACACTCACCACCCCATAAATGACTGTTGATATTTACAGTCCAAGCACTGTCATGACACCCACACACCCACCACCCCATGAATGACTGTTGATATTTACAGTCCAAGCACTCTAATGACACCCTCACAACCCATGAATGACTTTTGATATTTCAAGTTCAAGCACTCTAATGACACCCACCACCCTATTGATTACTGTTGATATTTACAATCCAACCATTGTAATGACACCCACACACCCACCATCCCCATTAATGACTGTTAATATTTACAGTCCAAGCACTGTAATGTCACACACACATCCACCACCCAATGAATGATGGTTGATATTTACAGTCCAAGAACTGTAATGACACCCCACACCCACCACCCCATGAATTATGGTTGATATTTACAGTCCAAGCGCTGTCATGACACCCACACACCCACCACCCCATGAATGACTGTTGATACTTACAGTCCAAGCACTGTAATTACACCTACACACACAACCCCATGAATTACTGTTGATATTTACAGTCCAAGCTCTGTAATGACACTCACACACCCACCACCCTATAAATGACTGTTGATTTTTTCAGTCCAAGAACTGTAATGACACCTACACACCCACCACCCCATAAATGAATGTCAATATTTACAGTCTGAGCACGGTAATGACACCCACAAACCCACCACCCCATGAATGACTGTCGATATTTACAGTCAAAGCACTGTAATGACAGCCACACACCCCCCACCTTATGAATGACTGTTGATATTTACAGTCCAAGCACTGTAATGACACTAATACACCCACCACTCCATGAATGACTGTTAATATTTACAGTCCAAGCACTTTAATGACACCCACCACCTTATAAATGACTGTTGATATTTACAATCAAAACACTGTAATGACACCCACACACCCACCACCCCATGAATGACTGTCGATATTTACAGTCAAAGCACTGTAATGACACCCCTACACCCACTACCTCATAAATTATGGTTGTTATTTACAGTCCAAGCACTGTAATGACACCCACACACCCACCACCCCATGAATGACTGTTGATATTTACAGTCCAAGCACTCTAATGACACTCATACAGCCACCAACCCACGAATTACTTGATATTTACAGTCTAAGCACTGTAATGACACCCACACACCCACCATCCTATGAATGAATGTTGATATTTACAGTCCAAGCACTGTAATGACACCCACACACACACCACCCCATAAATGACTGTTGATATTTACAGTCCAAGTTCTGTAATGACACTCACACACACACCACCCCATGAATGACTGTTGATATTTACAGTCCAAGCACTGTAATGACACCCACCACCCTATGAATGACTGTTGATATTTATAGTCTAAGCACTGTAATGACACCCACACACCCACCACCCCATGAATTATTGTTGATATTTATAGTCCAAGCACTGTAATGACACCCATACACCAACCACCCCATAAATGACTGTTAATATTTATAGTCCAAGCACAGTAATGACACCAACACACTCACCACCCCATAAATGACTGTTGATATTTACAGTCCAAGCACTGTCATGACACCCACACACCCACCACCCCATGAATGACTGTTGATATTTACAGTCCAAGCACTCTAATGACACCCTCACAACCCATGAATGACTTTTGATATTTCAAGTTCAAGCACTCTAATGACACCCACCACCCTATTGATGACTGTTGATATTTACAATCCAACCATTGTAATGACACCCACACACCCACCATCCCCATTAATGACTGTTAATATTTACAGTCCAAGCACTGTAATGTCACACACACATCCACCACCCAATGAATGATGGTTGATATTTACAGTCCAAGAACTGTAATGACACCCCACACCCACCACCCCATGAATTATGGTTGATATTTACAGTCCAAGCACTGTCATGACACCCACACACCAACCACCCCATGAATGACTGTTGATACTTACAGTCCAAGCACTGTAATTACACCTACACACACAACCCCATGAATTACTGTTGATATTTACAGTCCAAGCTCTGTAATGACACTTACACACCCACCACCCTATAAATGACTGTTGATTTTTTCAGTCCAAGAACTGTAATGACACCTACACATCCACCACCCCATAAATAAATGTCAATATTTACAGTCTGAGCACTGTAATGACACCCACAAACCCACCACCCAATGAATGATTGTCGATATTTACAGTCAAAGCACTGTAATGACAGCCACACACCCCCCACACTATGAATGACTGTTGATATTTACAGTCTAAGCACTGTAATGACACTAATACACCCAACACTCCATGAATGACTGTTAATATTTACAGTCCAAGCACTTTAATGACATCCACCACCTTATAAATGACTGTTGATATTTACAATCAAAACACTGTAATGACACCCACCACCCCATGAATGACTGTCGATATTTACAGTCAAAGCACTGTAATGACACCCCCACACCCACTACCTCATAAATTATGGTTGTTATTTACAGTCCAAGCACTGTAATGACACCCACACACCCACCACTCCATGAATGACTGTTGATATTTACAGTCCAAGCACTCTAATGACACTCACACAGCCACCACCCCACGAATTACTTGATATTTACAATCCAACCATTGTAATGACACCCACACACCCACCACCCCATGAATGACTGTTGATATTTACAGTCAAAGCAATGTAATGACATCCAAACACCCACCATCCCCATGAATGACTGTTAATATTTACAGTCGAAGCACTGTAATGTCACACACACATCCACCACCTAATGAATGATGGTTGATATTTACAGTCCAAGAACTGTAATGACACCCCACACCCACCACCCCATGAATTATGGTTGATATTTACAGTCCAAGCACTGTAATGACACCAACACACCCACCACTCCATGAATGACTGTTACTTTTTACAGTCTAAGCACTCTAATGACACCCACCACCTTATAAATGACTGTTGATATTTACAATCAAAACACTGTAATGACACCCACACACCCATCACCCCATGAATGACTGTCGATATTTTACAGTCCAAGCACTGTAATGACACCCACATACATACCACCCCATGATTGACTGTTGATATTTACAGTCCAAGCACTATAATGACAGCCACACACCCACTATCCCATAAATGACTGTTGATACTTACAGTCCTAGCACTGTAATGACACCTACACACACACAACCCCATGAATGACTGTTGATATTTACAGTCCAAGCTCTGTAATGACACTCACACACCCACCACCCTATAAATGACAGTTGATTTTTTCAGTCCAAGAACTGTAATGACACCTACACACCCACCACCCCATAAATGAATGTCAATATTTACAGTCTGAGCACGGTAATGACACCCACAAACCCACCACCCCATGAATGACTGTCGATATTTACAGTCAAAGCACTGTAATGACAGCCACACACCCCCCACCCTATGAATGACTGTTGATATTTACAGTCAAAGCACTGTAATGACATCCAAACACCCACCATCCCCATGAATGACTGTTAATATTTACAGTCCAAGCACTGTAATGTCACACACACATCCACCACCTAATGAATGATGGTTGATATTTACAGTCCAAGAACTGTAATGACACCCCACACCCACCACCCCATGAATTTTGGTTGATATTTACAGTCCAAGCACTGTAATGACACCAACACACCCACCACTCCATGAATGACTGTTACTTTTTACAGTCTAAGCACTCTAATGACACCCACCACCTTATAAATGACTGTTGATATTTACAATCAAAACACTGTAATGACACCCACACACCCATCACCCCATGAATGACTGTCGATATTTTACAGTCCAAGCACTGTAATGACACCCACATACATACCACCCCATGATTGACTGTTGATATTTACATTCCAAGCACTATAATGACAGCCACACACCCACTATCCCATAAATGACTGTTGATACTTACAGTCCTAGCACTGTAATGACACCTACACACACACAACCCCATGAATGACTGTTGATATTTACAGTCCAAGCTCTGTAATGACACTCACACACCCACCACCCTATAAATGACAGTTGATTTTTTCAGTCCAAGAACTGTAATGACACCTACACACCCACCACCCCATAAATGAATGTCAATATTTACAGTCTGAGCACGGTAATGACACCCACAAACACACCACCCCATGAATGACTGTCGATATTTACAGTCAAAGCACTGTAATGACAGCCACACACCCTCCACCCTATGAATGACTGTTGATATTTACAGTCAAAGCACTGTAATGACACTAATACACCCACAACTCCATGAATGACTGTTAATATTTACAGTCCAAGCACTTTAATGACACCCACCACCTTATAAATGACTGTCGATATTTACAATCAAAACACTGTAATGACACCCACACACCCACCACCCCATGAATGACTGTCGATATTTACAGTCAAAGCACTGTAATGACACCCCCACACCCACTACCTCATAAATTATGGTTGTTATTTACAGTCCAAGCACTGTAATGACACCCACACACCCACCACCCCATGAATGACTGTTGATATTTACAGTCCAAGCACTCTACTGACACTCATACAGCCACCACCCCACGAATTACTTGATATTTACAGTCTAAGCACTGTAATGACACCCACACACCCACCATCCTATGAATGAATGTTGATATTTACAGTCCAAGCACTGTAATGACACCCACACACACACCACCCCATAAATGACTGTTGATATTTACAGTCCAAGTTCTGTAATGACACTCACACACACACCACCCCATGAATGACTGTTGATATTTACAGTCCAAGCACTCTAATGACACCCACCACCCTATTGATGACTGTTGATATTTACAATCCAACCATTGTAATGACACCCACACACCCACCACCCCATGAATGACTGTTAATATTTACAGTCCAAGCACTGTAATGTCACCCTCACACCCACCACCCCATGAATGACTGTTGATATTTACAGTCAAAGCACTGTAATGACATCGAAACACCCACCATCCCCATTAATGACTGTTAATATTTACAGTCCAAGCACTGTAATGTCACACACACATCCACCACCCAATGAATGATGGTTGATATTTACAGTCCAAGAACTGTAATGACACCCGACACCCACCACCCCATGAATTATGGTTGATATTTACAGTCCAAGCACTGTCATGACACCCACACACCCACCACCCCATGAATGACTGTTGATATTTACAGTCCAATCACTCTAATGACACCCTCACAATCCATGAATGACTGTTGATATTTCCAGTTCAAGCACTCTAATGACACCCACCACCCTATTGATGACTGTTGATATTTACAATCCAACCATTGTAATGACACCCACACACCAACCACCCCATGAATGACTGTCGATATTTACAGTCAAAGCACTGTAATGACACCCCCACACGCACTACCTCATAAATTATGGTTGTAATTTACAGTCCAAGCACTGTAATGACACCCACACACCCACCACCCCATGAATGACTGTTGATATTTACAATCCAAGCACTCTAATGACACTCACACAGCCACCACCCCACGAATTACTTGATATTTACAGTCTAAGCACTGTAATGACACCCACACACCCACCATCCCATGAATGATTGTTGATATTTACAGTCCAAGAACTGTAATGACACACGCACACACACCACCCCATAAATGACTGTTGATATTTACAGTCCAAGCTCTGTAATGACACTCACACACACACCACCCCATGAATGACTGTTGATATTTACAGTCCAAGCACTCTAATGACACCCACCACCCTATGAATGACTGTTGATATTTATAGTCTAAGCACTGTAATGACACCCACACACCCACCACCCCATGAATGACTGTTGATATTTATAGTCCAAGCACTGTAATGACACCCACACACCCACCATCCCATGAATGACTGTTGATATTTATAGTCCAAGCACTGTAATGACACCAACACACTCACCACCCCATAAATAACTGTTGATATTTACAGTCCAAACACTGTCATGACACCCACACACCCACCACCCCATGAATGACTGTTGATATTTACAGTCCAAGCACTCTAATGACACCCTCACAACCCATGAATGACTGTTGATATTTCCAGTTCAAGCACTCTAATGACACCCACCACCCTATTGATGAGTGTTGATATTTACAATCCAACCATTGTAATGACACCCACACACCCACCACCCCATGAATGACTGTTAATATTTACAGTCCAAGCACTGTAATGTCACCTTCACACCTACCACCCCATGAATGACTGTTGATATTTACAGTCAAAGCACTGTAATGACATCCAAACACCCACTATCCCCATGAATGACTGTTAATATTTACAGTCCAAGCACTGTAATGACACCCACATACATACCACCCCATGATTGACAGTTGATATTTACAGTCCAAGCACTATAATGACAGCCACACACCAACTATCCCATAAATGACTGTTGATACTTACAGTCCAATCACTGTAATGACACCTACACACACACAACTCCATGAATGACTGTTGATTTTTTCAGTCCAAGAACTGTAATGACACCCACACACCCACCACCCCATAAATGAATGTCAATATTTACAGTCTGAGCACTGTAATGACACCCACAAACCCACCACCCCATGAATGACTGTCGATATTTTCAGTCAAAGCACTGTAATGACAGCCACACACCCCCCACCCTATGAATGACTGTTGATATTTACAGTCTAAGCACTGTAATGACACTAATACACCCAACACTCCATGAATGACTGTTAATATTTACAGTCCAAGCACTTTAATGATATCCACCACCTTATAAATGATTGTTGATATTTACAATCAAAACACTGTAATGACACCCACACACCCACCACCCCATGAATGACTGTCGATATTTACTGTCAAAGCACTGTAATGACACCCCCACACTCACTACCTCATAAATTATGGTTGTTATTTACAGTCCAAGCACTGTAATGACACCCACACACCCACCACCCCATGAATGACTGTTGATATTTACAGTCCAAGCACTCTAATGACACTCACACTGCCACCACCCCACGAATTACTTGATATTTACAGTATAAGCACTGTAATGACACCCACACACATACCTTCCCATGATTGACTGTTGATATTTACAGTTCAAGCACTTTAATGACAGCCACACACCAACTATCCCATAAATGACTGTTGATACTTACAGTCCAATCACTGTAATGACACCCACACACCCACCACCCCATGAATGACTGTTGATATTTACAGTCCAAGCACTCTAATGACACCCTCACAACCCATGAATGACTGTTGATATTTCCAGTTCAAGCACTCTAATGACACCCACCACCCTATTGATGACTGTTGATATTTACAATCCAACCATTGTAATGACACCCACACACCCACCACCCCATGAATGACTGTTAATATTTACAGTCCAAGCACTGTAATGTCGCCCTCACACCCACCACCCCATGAATGACTGTTGATATTTACAGTCAAAGCACTGTAATGACATCCAAACACCCACCACCCTATGAATGACTGTTGATATTTACAGTCTAAGCACTGTAATGACACCCACACACCCACCACCCTATAAATGACTGTTGATATTTACAGTCCAAGCACTCTAATAACACCCTCACAACCCATGAATGACTGTTGATATTTACAATCAAAACACTGTAATGACAACCACACACCCACCACCCCATGAATGACTGTTGATATTTACAGTCCAAGTACTGTAATGACACTTACACAGCCACCACCCCATGAATGACTTGATATTTTAAGTCTAAGCACTGTAATGACACCCACAAACCTACCACCCCATTAATGACTGTTGATATTTATAGTCCAAGCACTGTAATGACACCCACACACCCACCAACCCATGAATGACTGTTGATATTTACAGTCCAAGCACTGTAATGACATCCACACACCTATCACCCCATGAATGACTGTTGATATTTACAGTCCAAGCACTGTAATGCCACCCACCACCCCATGAATGACTGTTGATATTTACAGTCCATGCACTAATGACACACACACACCTACCATCCCATGAATGACTTGATATTTACAGTCCAAGCACTGTAATGACACCCACACACCCATCACCCCATGAATGACTGTTGATATTTACAGTCCAAGCACTATAATGAGACTCACACACTCACCACCCCATGAATGACTATTAATGTTTACAGTCCAAGCACTGTAATGACACCCTCACACCCACCATTCCATGAATGACTGTTGATATTTACAGTCAAAGCACTGTAATAACACCCCCACACCCACCACCCAATGAATTATGGTTGATATTTACAGTCCAAGAACTGTAATGACACCCACACACCAACCACACAATCGATGACTGTTGATATTTACAGTCCAAGCACTCTAATGACACCCACCACCCTATGAATGACTGTTGATATTTACAATCAAAACATTGTAATGACACCCACACACCAACCACCCCATGAATGACTGTTGATATTTACAGTCCAAGTACTGTAATGACACTCACACAGCCACCACACCATGAATTACTGTTGATATTTACAGTCCAAGCACTGTAATAACAGCCAAACACCCACCACCTCATGAATGACTGTTGGTATTTACAGTCTAAGCACTATAATGACACCCACACACCCACCTACCCAAGAATGACTGTTGATATTTACAGTCCAATCACTGTAATGACACCCACACACCAACCACCCCATGAATGACTGTTGATATTTACAGTCCAAGCACTGTAATGACAGCCAAACACCCACCACCCAATAAATGACTGTTGATATTTACAGTCTAAGCACTGTAATGACACCCACACACCCACCACCCCAAGAATGACTGTCGATATTTACAGTCAAAGCACTGTAATGACACCCTCACACAAACTACCTCATAAATTATGGTTGTTATTTACAGTCCAACCACTGTAATGACACCCACACCCCCACCACCCCATGAATGACTGTTGATATTTACAGTCCAAGCACTCTAATGACACCCACCACCCTATAAATGGCTGTTGATATTTATAGTCCAAGCACTGTCATGACCCTCAAACAGCCACCACCCCACGAATTACTTGATATTTACAGTCTAACCACTGTAATGACAGCCCCACACCCACCACCCTATGAATGACTGTTGATATTTACAGTCTAAGCACTGTAATGACACCCACACACCCACCACCCTATGAATGACTGTTGATATTTACAGTCCAAGCACTCTAATGACACCCTCACAACCCATGAATGACTGTTGATATTTACAATCAAAACACTGTAATGACACCCACACATCCACCACCCCATAAATGACTGTTGATATTTACAGTCCAAGTACTGTAATGACACTTACACAGCCAACACCCCATGAATGACTTGATATTTTCAGTCTAAGCACTGTAATGACACCCACAAACCTACCACCCCATGAATGACTGTTGATATTTATAGTCCAAGCACTGTAATGACACCCACACACCCACCAACCCATGAATGACTGTTGATATTTTTAGACCAAGCACTGTAATGACATCCACACACCCTTCACCCAATAAATGACTGTTGATATTTACCGTCCAAGCACTGTAATGCCACCCACCACCCTATGAATGACTGTTGATATTTACAGTCCATGCACTAATGACACACACACACCTACCATCCCATGAATGACTTGATATTTACAGTCCAAGCACTGTAATGACACCCACACACCCATCACCCCATGAATGACTGTTGATATTTACAGTCCAAGCACTATAATGAGACTTACACACTCACCACCCCATGAATGACTATTAATGTTTACAGTCCAAGCACTGTAATGTCACCCTCACACCCAACACCCCATGAATGACTGTTGATATTTACAGTCAAAGCACTGTAATGACACCCCCACACCCACCACCCAATGAATTATGGTTGATATTTACAGTCCAAGAACTGTAATGACACCCACACACCAACCACCCAATCGATGACTGTTGATATTTACAGTCCAAGCACTCTAATGATACCCACCACCCTATGAATGACTGTTGATATTTACAATCAAAACACTGTAATGACACCCACACACCAACCACCCCATAAATGACTGTTGATATTTACAGTCCAAGTACTGTAATGACACTCACACAGCCACCACACCATGAATTACTATTGATATTTACAGTCCAAGCACTGTAATAACATCCAAACACCCACCACCTCATGAATGACTGTTGGTATTTACAGTCTAAGCACTATAATGACACCCACACACCCACCTACCCAAGAATGACTGTTGATATTTACAGTCCAATCACTGTAATGACACCCACACACCCACCACCCCATGAATGACTGTTGATATTTACATTCCAAGCTCTGTAATGACACCCATACACCCACCACCCCATGATTGATTGTTGATATTTACAGTCCAAGCACTGTAATGACAGCCAAACACCCACCACCCAATAAATGACTGTTGATATTTACAGTCTAAGCACTGTAATGACACCCACACACCCACCACCCCAAGAATGACTTTTTAAATTTACAGTCCAAGCACAGTAATGATAACAACACACCCACCACCCCATAAATGACTGTTGATATTTACCTTCCAAGCTCTGTAATGACACTCACACACCCACCAACCTATGAATGACTGTTGATATTTACAGTCCAAGCTCTGTAATGAAATCCACACACAACACCACCGCATAATTGATGGTTGATATTTATAGTCCAAGCACTGTAATAACACCCTCACACCAACCACCCCAAGAATGACTTATGAAATTTACAGTCCAAGCACTGTAATGATAATAACACACCCACCACCCCATAAATGACTGTTGATATTTACAGTCCAAGCACTAATGACACACACACACCCACCACCCCATAAATGACTTGATATTTACAGTCCAAGCACTGTAATAACATCCACACACACACCACCCCATGAATGACTGTTTATATTTGCAGTCCAAGCACTGTAATAACACCCTCACCTCCACCACCACATGAATGACTATTTTATTTACAGTCAAAGCACTGTAATGACACCCCCACACCCAATACCCCATGAATTATGGTTAATATTTACAGTCCAAGAAATGTAATGACACCCACAATCCCACCACCTTATGAATGAATGTTGATATTTACAGTCCAAGCACTCTAATGACACCCACACACCCACCACTCCATGAATGACTGTTGATATTTATAGTCCAAGCACTGTAATCACACCCACACACACACCACCCAATAAATGACTGTTGATATTTACAGTCTAAGCACTGTAATGACACCCACACACCCACCACCCCAAGAATGACTTTTTAAATTTACAGTCCAAGCACAGTAATGATAACAACACACCCACCACCCCATAAATGACTGTTGATATTTACCTTCCAAGCTCTGTAATGACACTCACACACCCACCAGCCTATGAATGACTGTTGATATTTACAGTCCAAGCTCTGTAATGAAATCCACACACAACACCACCGCATAATTGATGGTTGATATTTATAGTCCAAGCACTGTAATAACACCCTCACACCAACCACCCCAAGAATGACTTATGAAATTTACAGTCCAAACACTGTAATGATAATAACACACCCACCACCCCATAAATGACTGTTGATATTTACAGTCCAAACACTAATGACACACACACACCCACCACCCCATAAATGACTTGATATTTACAGTCCAAGCACTGTAATAACATCCACACACACACCACCCCATGAATGACTGTTTATATTTGCAGTCCAAGCACTGTAATAACACCCTCACCTCCACCACCCCATGAATGACTATTTTATTTACAGTCAAAGCACTGTAATGACACCCCCACACCCACTACCCCATGAATTATGTTTAATATTTACAGTCCAAGAACTGTAATGACACCCACAAACCCACCACCCCATGAATGAATGTTGATATTTACAGTCCAAGCACTCTAATGACACCCACACACCCACCACTCCATGAATGACTGTTGATATTTATAGTCCAAGCACTGTAATGACACCCACACACACACCACCCCATAAATGACTGTTGATATTTACAGTCCAAGCTCTGTAATGACACTTACACACACCACCCCATGAATGACTGTTGATATTTACAGTCCAAGCACTCTAATGACACCCACCACCTTACGAATGACTGTTGATATTTATAGTCTAAGCACTGTAATGACACCCACACACCCACCACCCCATGAATGACTGTTGATATTTATAGTCCAAGCACTGTAATGACACCCACACAACCACCACCCCATGAATGACTGTTGATATTTATAGTCCAAGAACTGTAATGACACCAACACACTCACCACCCCATAAATGACTGTTGATATTTACAGTCCAAGCACTGTCATGACACCCAAACACCCACCACCCAATGAATGACTGTTGATATTTACAGTCCAAGCACTCTAATGACACCCTCACAACCCATGAATGACTGTTGATATTTCAAGTTCAAGCACTCTAATGACACCCACCACCCTATTGATGACTGTTGATATTTACAATCCAACCATTGTAATGACACCCACACACCCACCACCCCATGAATGACTGTTAATATTTACAGTCAAAGCACTGTAATGACATCCAAACACCCACCATTCCCATGAATGACTGTTAATATTTACAGTCCAAGCACTGTAATGTCACACACACATCCACCACCCAATGAATGATGGTTGATATTTAAAGTCCAAGAACTGTAATGACACTCACACACCCACCACCCTATAATTGACTGTTGATTTTTTCAGTCCAAGCTCTGTAATGACACTCACACACCCACCACCCTATAATTGACTGTTGATTTTTTCAGTCCAAGAACTGTAATGACACCTACATACCCACCAGCCCATAAATGAATGTAAATATTTTCAGTCTGAGCACTGTAATGACACCCACAAACCCACCACCCCATGAATGACTGTCGATATTTACAGTCAAAGCACTGTAATGACAACCACACACCCCCCACCCTATGAATGACTGTTGATATTTACAGTCCAAGCACTGTAATGACACTAATACACCCACCACTCCATGAATGACTGTTAATATTTACAGTCCAAGCACTTTAATGACACCCACCACCTTATAAATAACTGTTGATATTTACAATCAAAACACTGTAATGACACCCACACACCCACCACCCCATGAATGACTGTCGATATTTACAGTCAAAGCACATTAATGACACCCCCACACCCACTACCTCATAAATTATGGTTGTTATTTACAGTCTAAGCACTGTAATGACACCCACACACCCACCACCCTATGAATGACTGTTGATATTTACAGTCCAAGCACTCTAATGAAACCCTCACAACCCATGAATGACTGTTGATATTTACAATCAAAACACTGTAATGACACCCACACACCCACCACCCCATGAATGACTGTTGATATTTACACTCCAAGTACGGTAATGACACTTACACAGCCACCACCCCATGAATGACTTGATATTTTCAGTCTAAGCACTGTAAATGACACCCACAAACCTACCACCCCATGAATGACTGTTGATATTTACAGTCCAAGCACTGTAATGACACCCACACACCCACCAACCCATGAATGACTGTTGATATTTACAGTCCAAGCACTGTAATGACATCCACACACTCATCACCCCATGAATGACTGTTGATATTTACAGTCCAAGCACTGAAATGCCACCCACCACCCCATGAATGAATGTTGATATTTACAGTCCAAGCACTCTAATGACACCCACACACCCATCACCCCATGAATGACTGTTGATATTTACAGTCCAAGCACTATAATGAGACTTAAACACTCACCACCCCATGAATGACTATTAATGTTTACAGTCCAAGCACTGTAATGACACCCTCACACCCACCACCCCATGAATGACTGTTGATATTTACAGTCAAAGCACTGTAATGACACCCCCACACCCACAACCCACTGAATTATGGTTGATATTTACAGGCCAAGAACTGTAATGACACTCACACAGCCACCACACCATGAATTACAGTTGATATTTACAGTCCAAGCACTGTAATAACAGCCAAACACCCACCACCTCATGAATGACTGTTGGTATTTACAGTCTAAGCACTATAATGACACCCACACACCCACTTACCCAAGAATGACTGTTGATATTTACAGTCCAATCACTGTAATGACACCCACACACACACCACCCCATGAATGACTGTTGATATTTACAGTCCAAGCACTGTAATGACACCCATACACCCACCACCCCATGATTGATTGTTGATATTTACAGTCCAAGCACTGTAATGACTGCCAAACACCCACCACCCAATAAATGACATTTGATATTTTCAGTCTAAGCACTGTAATGACACCCACACACCCACCACCCCAAGAATGACTTTTGAAATTTACAGTCCAAGCACAGTAATGATAACAACACACCCACCACCCCATAAACGACTGTTGATATTTACATTCCAAGCTCTGTAATGACACCCACACACCCACCACCAAAGAATGACTTTTGATATTTTCAGTCCAAGCAATGTAATGACACTTACACACATACAACCTCATGAATGACTGTTTATATTTACAGTCCAAGCTCTGTAATGAAATCCACACACAACACCACTGCATAATTGATGGTTGATATTTTTTAGTCCAAGCACTGTAATAACACCCTCCCACCCACCACCCCAGGAATGACTTTTGAAATTTACAGTTCAAGCACTGTAATGATAACAACACACCCACCACCCCATAAATGACTGTTGATATTTACAGTCTAAGCACTAATGACACACACACTCCCACCACCCCATAAATGACTTGATATTTACAGTCCAAGCACTGTAATAACATCCACACACCCACCACCCCATGAATGACTGTTGATATTTACAGTCCAAGCACTGTAATAACACCCTCACCTCCACCACCCCATGAATGACTGTTGATATTTACAGTCAAAGCACAGTAATGATTCCCCACACCCACCACCCCATGCATTATGGTTGATATTTACTGTCCAAGCCCTGTAATGACACCTACACACACACAACCCCACGAATGACTGTTTATATTTACAGTCCAACCACTATAATGACAGCCACACACCCACCACCCCAAGAATGACTTATGATATTTACAGTCCAAGAACTGTAATGACACCCACACACCCACAACCCCAAAAATGACCGTTGATATTTATAGTCCAAGCACTGTAATGACACAAACACACCTACCACCCCATAAATGACTGTTGATATTTTCAGTCTAAGCACTGCAATGATATCCACACACCGACCACCCCATGAATGACTGTTAATATTTACAGTCTGAGCACTGTAATGACACCCACACACTCACCACCCCATGAATGACTGTTGATATTTACAGTCCAAGCACTGTCATGACAACAACACATGCACCACCCCATGAATGACTGTTGATATTTACAGTCCAAGTAGTGTAATGACACCCACACACCAACCACCCCATGATTGACTATTGATATTTACAGTCCAAGCACTGTAATGACACCCACACACCCACCACTCCATGAATGACTGTTGATATTTACAGTCCAAGCACTGTAATGACATCCAAACTCCCACTACCCCATGAATGACTGTTAATATTTACAGTCCAAGCACTGTAATGTCAAACACACATACACCACCCAATGAATGATGGTTGATATTTACAGTTAAAGAAATGTAATGACACTCCAAACCCACCACCCCATGAATTATGGTTGATATTTACAGTCCAAGCACTGTAATGACACCAATACACCCACCACTCCATGAATGACTGTTAATATTTACAGTCCAAGCACTCTAATGACACCCACCACCTTATAAATGACTGTTGATATTTACAATCAAAACACTGTAATGACACTCACACACCCACCATCCCATGAATGACTGTTGATATTTACAGTCCAAGCACTGTAATGAAACCCACATACCCAATAACACCATGATAGACTGTTGATATTTACAGTCCAAGCACTATAATGACACCTACACACCAACAACCCAATTAATGACTGTTGATATTTATAGTCCAAGCTCTGTAATGACATTCACTCACCCACCAGCCTATGTATTACTGTTGATATTTACAGTCCAAGAACTGTAATGACACCCACACACCCTTAACCCCAAAAATGACGGTTGATATTTATAGTACAAGCACTGTAATGACACCCACACACCCACCACCCCAGGAATGACTGTTGATATTTACAGTCCAAGCAGTGTAATGACACCCACACACCCACCACCCAATTAATGATGGTTGATATTTACAGTCCAAGAACTGTAATTAAACCCACACACCCACCACCCCATGAATGACAGTTGATATTTTTAGTCCAAGCACTGTAATGACATCCACACAACCACAACCCCATGAATGACTGATAATATTTACAGTCTGAGCACTGTAATGACACCCACACACCCACCACCCAATGAATGATGGTTGATATTTACAGTCCAAGAACTGTAATAACACCCACACACTCACCACCTAATGAATGACTGTTGATATTTACAGTCCAAGTACTGTCATGACACCAACACACCTACCTCCCCATAAATAACTGTTGATATTAACAGTCCAAGCACTCTAATGACACCCACCACCCTATGAATGACTGTTAATATTTTCAGTCAAAACACTTTAATGACACCCACACACCCACCACCCCATGAATGACTGTTGATATTTACAGTCCAAACACTATAATGACACCCACACACCCACCACCCCATGAATGATTGTTTATATTTACAGTCTAAGCACTAATATGAAACCCTCACCCCCACCACCCCATGAATGACTGTTGATATTTACAGTCAAAGCACTAATGATGCCCCATACCCACAACCCCATGATTATGGTTGATATTTACATTTCAAGCACTGTAATGACACCAATACACCCACCACTCCATGAATGACTGTTAATATTTACAGTCCAAGCATTCTAATGACACCCACCACCTTATTAATGACTGTTGATACTTACAATCAAAACACTGTAATGACACCCACACACCCACCACCCTATGATTGACTGTTGATATTTACAGTCCAAGCACTATAATGACACCCACACACCCACCACGCCATTAATGACTGTTGATACCTACAGTCTAAGCACTGTAATGACACCCACACACCCACCACCCCAAGAATGACTTTTGATATTTACAGTCCAAGCACTGTAATGACACCTACACTCATACAACCCCATAAATGACTGTTGATATTTACAGTCCAAGCTTTGTAATGACACTCAAACACCCACCACCCTATAAAAGACAGTGGATATTTACAGTCAAAGAACTGTAATGACACCCACACACCCACAACCCCATAAATGACAGTTGATATTTATAGTCCAAGCACTGTAATGACAATCACACAGCCACCACCCCATGAATGACTGTTGATATTTTCAGTCTAAGCACTGTAATGACATCCACACACCCACCACACCATGAATGACTGTTAATATTTACAGTCCAAGCAGTCTAATGACACCCACACACCCACCACCCCATGATTAACTGTTGATATTTACAGTCCAAGCACTGCATAGACACCCAAACACCCACATCCCCATGAATAACTGTTGATATCTACAGTCCAAGCACTGTAATGACACCCAAACACCCATCACCCCATGAATGACTGTTGATATTAGAGTCTAAGCACTGTAATGCCACCCACCACCCAATGAATGACTGTTTATATTTACAGTCCAAGCACTAATGACACACAGACACCCACCACCCCTTGAATGACTTGATATTTACAGTCCAAGCAATGTAATGACACCCACACACCCACCACCCCATTAATGACTATTGATATTTACAGTCCAAGCACTATAATGACACCCACACACCCACCACCCCTTGAATGATTGTTGATATTTACAGTCTAAGCACTGTAATGACTCCCTCACCCCCACCACCCCATGAATGACTGTTGATATTTACAGTCAAAGCCCTGTAATGACGCCCCACACTTACCACCCCATGATTATGGTTGATATTTATAGTCCAAGCACTGTAATGACACCAACACTCCCACCACTCCATGAATGACTGTTGATATTTATAGTCCAAGCATTCTAATGACACCCACCACCTTAATAATGACTGTTGATATTTACAATCAAAACACTGTAATGACACCCACACACACACCACCCAATGAATTACTGTTGATATTTACAGCCCAAGCACTGTAATGACACCCACATACCCACCACCCCATGATTGACTGTTGATATTTACAGTCCAAGCACAATAATGACAGCCACACACTTACCACCCCATAAATAACTGTTGATACTTACAGTCTAAGCACTGTAATGACACCCACACACCCACCACCAAAGAATGACTTTTGATATTTTCAGTCCAAGCAATGTAATGACACTTACACACATACAACCTCATGAATGACTGTTGATATTTACAGTCCAAGCTTTGTAATGACACTCACACACCCACCACCCTATGAATGACAGTTAATATTTACAGTCAAAGAACTGTAATGACACCCACACACCCACAACCCCATGAATGACTGTTAATATTTTCAGTCTGAGCACTGTAATGACACCCATAAACCCACCACCAAATGAATGATGGTTTGTATTTACAGTCCAAGAAATTTAATGACACCCCACACACACCACCCCATAAATTATGGTTGATATTTACAGTCCAAGCACTGTAATGACACCAACACACCCACCACTCCATGAATGACTGTTGATATTTACAGTCCAAGCACTCTAATGACACCCACCACCTTATAAATGACTGTTGATATTTACAATCAAAACACTGTAATGACAACCACACAACTATCACTCCATGATTGACTGTTGATATTTACAGTCCAAGCACTATAATGACAGCCACACACCCACCATAACATAAATGACTGTTGATTTTTACAGTCTAAGAACTGTAATGACACCCACACACCCACCACCCCAAGAATGACTTTTGATATTTACAGTACAAGCACTGTAATGACACCTACACACATACAACCCCATAAATGATGGTTGATATTTACAGTCCAAGCTTTGTAATGACAGTCACACACCCACCACCCTATGAATGACAGTTGATATTTACAGTCAAAGAAATGTAATGACACCCACACTTCCACAACCCCATAAATGACGGTTGATATTTACAGTCCAAGCATTGTAATGACACCTACTCACCCACAACCCCATGAATTACTGATGATATTTACAGTCCAAGCTCTGTAATGACACTCACACATCCACCACCCTATGTATGACTGTTGATATTTACAGTCCAAGAACTGTAATGACACCCACACACCCACAGCCCCATAAATGACAGTTGATATTTATAGTCCAAGCACTGTAATGACACCCACACACCCACCACCCCATAAATGGCCGTTAATATTTACAGTCTGAGCACTGTAATGACACCCACAAACCCACCACCTAATGAATGATGGTTGATATTTATAGTCCAAGAACTGTAATGACACCCACACACTCACCACCCCATGAATGACTGTTGATATTTACAGTCTAAGCACTGTCATGACACCAACACATGCAAAACCCCATAAATGACTGTTGACATTTACAGTCCAAGCACTGTAATGACACCCACACACCGACCACCCCATGATTGACTGTTGATATTTACAGTCCAAGCACTCTAATGACACTTACACCTCCACCACCCAATTAATGACTGTTGATATTTACAGTCCAAGCACTGTATTGACACCCACACACCCACCACCCCATAAATGACTGTTGATACTTACAGTCTAAGCACTGTAATGAGACCCACACACCCACCACCCCAAGAATGACTTTTGATATTTATAGTCCAAGTACTGTAATGACACCTACACACATACAACCCCATGAATGACTGTTGATATTTACAGTCCAAGCTTTGTAATGACACTCACACACCCACCACCCTATAAATGACAGTTGATATTTACAGTAAAAAAACTGTAATGACACCCACACACCCACAACCCCATAAATGACGGTTGATATTTATAGTTCAAGCACTGTAATGACAATCACACACCCACCACCCCATAAATGACTGTTGATATTTTCAGTCTAAACACTGTAATGACATCCACACACCCACCACACCATGAATGACTGTTAATATTTACAGTCCAAGCAGTCTAATGACACCCACACACCCACCACCCTATTAATGACTGTTGATATTTACAGTCCAAGCACTATAATGACACCCACAAAACCCACCACCATATAAATGACTGTTGATATTTACAGTCTAAGCACTGTAATGACACCCACACACCCATTACCCCAAAAATGACTTTTGATATTTACAGTCCAAGCACTGTAATGACACCAACACACCCACAACCCCATGAATTACTGATGATATTTTAAGTCCAAGCTCTGTAATGTCACTCACACACCCACCACCCTATGTATGACTGCTGATATTTACAGTCCAAGAACTGTAATGACACCCACACACCCACAACCCCATAAATGACAGTTGATATTTATAGTACAAGCACTGTAATGACACCCACACACGCACCACCCCATAAATGACTGTTAATATTTACAGTCTAAGCACTGTAATGACACCGACAAACCCACCACCTAATGAATGATTGTTGATATTTATGGTCCAAGAACTGTAATGACACCCACACACTCACCACCCCATAAATGACTATTAATATTTACAGTCTAAGCACTGTCATGACACCAACACATGCACCACCCCATGAATGACTGTTGACATTTACAGTCCAAGCACTGTAATGACACCCACACACCGACCACCCCATGATAGACTGTTGATATTTAAAGTCCAAGCACTATAATGACACTTACACCTCCACCACCCATATAATGACTGTTAATATTTACAGTCTGAGCACTGTAATGACACCCACAAACCCACCACCTAATGAATGATGGTTGATATTTATAGTCCAAGAACCGTACTGACACCCACACACTAACCACCCCATGAATGACTGTTGATATTTACAGTCTAAGCACTGTCATGACATCAACACATGCACCACCCCATGAATGACTGTTGACATTTACAGTCCAAGCACTGTAATGACACCCACACACCGACCACCCCATGATTGACTGTTAATATTTTCAGTCCAAGCAGTGTAATGACACTTACACCTCCACCACCCAATTAATAACTGTTGATATTTACAATCCAAGCACTGTAATTACATCCACACACCCACCACACCATGAATGACTGTTAATATTTACAGTCCAAGCAGTCTAATGACACCCACACACCCACCACCCCATGATTAACTGTTGATATTTACAGTCCAAGCACTATAATGACAGCCACACACCCACCAACCCATAAATGACTGTTGATACTTACAGTCTAAGAACTGTAATGACACCCACACACCCACCACCAAAGAATGACTTTTGATATTTACAGTCCAAGCACTGTAATGACACCTACACACATACAACCTCATGAATGACTGTTGATATTTACAGTCCAAGCTTTGTAATGACACTCACACATCCACCACCCTATGTATGACAGATGATATTTACAGTCAAAGAACTGTAATGACACCCACACACCCATTACCCAAAAATGACTTTTGATATTTACAGTCCAAGCACTGTAATGACACCAACACACCCACAACCCCATGAATTACTGATGATATTTTAAGTCCAAGCTCTGTAATGTCACTCACACACCCACCACCCTATGTATGACTGCTGATATTTACAGTCCAAGAACTGTAATGATACCCACACACCCACAACCCCATAAATGACAGTTGATATTTATAGTACAAGCACTGTAATGACACCCACACACGCACCACCCCATAAATGACTGTTAATATTTACAGTCTAAGCACTGTAATGACACCGACAAACCCACCACCTAATGAATGATTGTTGATATTTATGGTCCAAGAACTGTAATGACACCCACACACTCACCACCCCATAAATGACTATTAATATTTACAGTCTAAGCACTGTCATGACACCAACACATGCACCACCCCATGAATGACTGTTGACATTTACAGTCCAAGCACTGTAATGACACCCACACACCGACCACCCCATGATAGACTGTTGATATTTAAAGTCCAAGCACTATAATGACACTTACACCTCCACCACCCATATAATGACTGTTAATATTTACAGTCTGAGCACTGTAATGACACCCACAAACCCACCACCTAATGAATGATGGTTGATATTTATAGTCCAAGAACCGTACTGACACCCACACACTAACCACCCCATGAATGACTGTTGATATTTACAGTCTAAGCACTGTCATGACATCAACACATGCACCACCCCATGAATGACTGTTGACATTTACAGTCCAAGCACTGTAATGACACCCACACACCGACCACCACATGATAGACTGTTAATATTTTCAGTCCAAGCAGTGTAATGACACTTACACCTCCACCACCCAATTAATAACTGTTGATATTTACAATCCAAGCACTGTAATTACATCCACACACCCGCCACACCATGAATGACTGTTAATATTTACAGTCCAAGCAGTCTAATGACACCCACACACCCACCACCCCATGATTAACTGTTGATATTTACAGTCCAAGCACTATAATGACAGCCACACACCCACCAACCCATAAATGACTGTTGATACTTACAGTCTAAGAACTGTAATGACACCCACACACCCACCACCAAAGAATGACTTTTGATATTTACAGTCCAAGCACTGTAATGACACCTACACACATACAACCTCATGAATGACTGTTGATATTTACAGTCCAAGCTTTGTAATGACACTCACACATCCACCACCCTATGTATGACAGATGATATTTACAGTCAAAGAACTGTAATGACACCCACACACCCACAACCCCATGAATGACTGTTAATATTTACAGTCTGAGCACTGTAATGACAACCACAAACCCACCACCTAATGAATGATGGTTTATATTTACAGTACAAGAACTGTAATGACACCCCACACCCACCACCCCATGAATTATGGTTGATATTTACAGTCCACGCACTGTAATGACACCAACACACCCACCACTCCATGAATGACTATTGATATTTACAGTCCAAGCACTATAATGACACCCACCACCTTATAAATGACTGTTGATATTTACAATCAAAACACTGTAATGACAACCACACAACCACCACCCCATGAATGACGGTTGATATTTACAGTCCAAGCACTGTAATGACACCCACATACGTACCACTCCATGATTGACTGTTGATATTTACAGTCCAAGCACTATAATGACAGCCACACACCCACCACCCCATAAATGACTGTTGATATTTACAGTCTAAGCACTCTAATGACACCCACACACCCACCACCCCAAGAATGACTTTTGATATTTACAGTCCAAGCACTGTAATGACACTTACACACCCACAACCCCATGAATTACTGATGATATTTACAGTCCAAGCTCTGTAATGACACTCACACACCCACCACCCTATGTAAGACTGTTGATATTTACAGTCCAAGAACTGTAATGACACCCACACACCCACAACCCCATAAATGACAGTTGATATTTATATTGCAAGCAGTGTAATGACACCCACACTTCCACCACCCCATAAATGACTGTTGATATTTTGAGTCTAAGCCCTGTAATGACATCCACACACCCACCACCCCATAAATGACTGTTAATATATACAGTCTGAGCACTGTAATGACACCCACACACCCACCACCTAATGAATGATGGTTGATATTTATAGTCCAAGAACTGTAATGACACCCACACACTCACCACTCCATGAATGACTGTTGATATTTACAGTCTAAGCACTGTCATGACACCAACACATGCACCACCCCATGAATGACTTTTGACATTTACAGTCCAAGCACTGTAATGACACTCACACACCGACCACCCCATGATTGACTGTTGATATTTACAGTCAAAGCACTGTAATGACACTTACACCTCCACCACCCAATTAATGACTGTTGATATTTACAGTCCAAGCACTGTAATGACACCCACACACCCACCACCCCATAAATGACTGTTGATACTTACAGTGTAAGCACTGTAATGACACCCACACTCCCGCCACCCCAAGAATTACGGTTGATATTTATAGTCCAAGCACTGTAATGACAATCACACACCCACCACCCCATGAATGACTGTTGATATTTTCAGTCTAAGCACTGTAATGACACCCATACACCCACTACACCATAAATGACTGTTAATATTTACACTCTAAGCAGTCTAATGACACCCACACACCCACCACCATATGATTAACTGTTGATATTTACAGTCCAAGCACTGCATAGACACCCAAACACCCACATCCCCATGAATAACTGTAGATATCTACAGTCCAAGAACTGTAATGACACCCACACACCCATCACCCCATTAATGACTGTTGATATTAGAGTCTAAGCACTGTAATGCCAACCACAACCCCATGAATGACTGTTGATATTCACAGTCTAAGCAGTAATGACACACAGACACCCACCACCCCTTGAATGACTTGATATTTACAGTCCAAGCAATGTAATGACACCCACACACCCACCACCCCATTAATGACTGTTGATATTTACAGTCCAAGCACTATCATGACACCCACACACCCACCACCACATGAATGATTGTTGATATTTACAGTCTAAGCACTGTAATGACACCCTCACCCAAACCACCCCATGAATGACTGTTGATATTTACAGTGAAAGCACTGTAATGACGCCCCACACCCACCACCCCATGATTATGGTTGATATTTATAGACCAAGCACTGTAATGACACCAACACACCCACCACTCCATGAATGACTGTTGATATTTACAGCCCAAGCATTCTAATGACTCCCACCACCTTATTAATGACTGTTGATATTTACAATCAAAACACTGTAATGACACCCACGCACCCACCACCCCATGATTGACTGTTGATATTTACACTCCAAGCACTATAATGACAACTACACACCCACCACCCCATAAATGATTGTTGAGACTTCCAGTTTAAGCACTGTAATGACACCCACACACCCACCACCAAAGAATGACTTTTGATATTTACTGTCCAAGCACTGTAATGACACCTACACACATACAACCTCATGAATGACTGTTAAAATTTACAGTCCAAGCTTTGTAATGACACTCACACACCAACCACCCTATGAATGACAGTTGATATTTACAGTCAAAGAACTGTAATGAAACCCACACACCCACAACCCCATGAATGACTGTTAATATTTGCAGTCTGAGCACGGTAATGACACCCACAAACCCACCACGTAATGAATGATGGTTTATATTTACAGTCCAGGAAGTGTAATGACACCCCACACCCACCACCCCATGAATTATGGTTGATATTTACAGTCCAAGCACTGTAATGACACCAACACACCCACCACTCCATGAATGACTGTTGATATTTACTGTCCAAGCACTGTAATGACACCCACCACCTTATAAATGACTGTTGATATTTATAATCAAAACACTGTAATGACAACCACACAACCACCACCCCATGAATGACTGTTGATATTTACAGTCTAAGCACTGTAATGACACCCACACACCCACCACCCCAAGAATGACTTTTGAAATTTACAGTCCAAGCACTGTAATAAAAAACCTACACACCCACAACCCCATGAATTACTGATGATATTTACAGTCCAAGCTCTGTAATGACACTCACACACACACCACCCTATGTATGACTGTTGATATATACAGTCCAAGAACTGTAATGACACCCACACACCCACAACCCCATAAATGACAGTTGATATTTATAGTCCAAGCACTGTAACGACACCCACACACCCACCACCCCATAAATGACTGTTGATATTTTCAGTCTAAGCCCTGTAATGACATCCACACACCCACCACCCTATATATGACTGTTAATATTTACAGTCTGAGCACTGTAATGACTCCCACAAACCCACCAACTAATGAATGATGGTTTATATTTATAGTCCAAGAACTGTAATGACACCCACACACTCACCACCCCATGTATGACTGTTGATATTGACAGTCTAAGCACTGTCATGACACCAACACATGCACCACCCCTTGAATGACTGTTGACATTTACAGTACAAGCACTTTAATGACACCCACACACCGACCACCTCATAATTGACTGTTGATATTTACAGTCCAAGCACTGTAATGACACTTACACCTCCACCACCCAATTAATGACTGTTGATATTTACACTCCAAGCACTGTAATGACACACACACACCGACCACTCCATGAATGACTGTTGATATTTACAGTCCAAGCTCTATAATAACACTCACACACCCACCACCCTATGAATGACTGTTGATATTTACAGTCCAAGCACTGTAATGACACTTACACATCCACCACCCATATAATGACTGTTAATATTTACAGTCTGAGCACTGTAATGACACCCACAAACCCACCACCTAATGAATGATGGTTGATATTTATAGTCCAAGAACTGTAATGACACCCACACACTCACCACCACATGAATGACTGTTGATATTTACAGTCTAAGCACTGTCAGGACACCAACACATGCACCACCCCATGAATGACTGTTGACATTTACTTTCCAGGCACTGTAATGACACCCACACACCGACCACCCCATGATTGACTGTTGATATTTACAGTCCAAGCACTGTAATGAAACTTACACCTCCACCACCCAAATTATTACTGTTGATATTTACAGTCCAATCACTGTAATGACACCCACACACCGAGCACTCCATAAATGACTGTTGATATTTACAGTCCAAGGTCTATAATGACACTCACACACCCACCACCCTATGAATGACTGTTGATATTTACAGTCCAATCACTGTAATGACACTTACACCTCCACCACCCATATAATGACTGTTAATATTTACAGTTTGAGCACTGTAATGACACCCACAAACCCACCACCTAATGAAAGATGGTTGATATTTATATTCCAAGAACTGTAATGACACCCACACACTCACCACCCCATGAATTACTGTTGATATTTACAGTCCAAGCACTGTAATGACACCCACACACCCACCACCCCATGATTGACTGTTGATATTTTCAGTCCAAGCACTGTAATGACACTTACACCTCCACCACCCAATTAATGACTGTTGATATTTACAGTCCAAGCACTGTAATGACACCCACACACCAACCACCCCATAAATGAATGTTAATATTTACAGTCCAAGCAGTCTAATGACACCCACACACCCACCACCCCATGATTAACTTTTGATATTTACAGTCCAAGCACTGTAATGACACCTACACACATACAACCTCATGAATGACTGTTGATATTTACAGTCCAAGCTTTGTAATGACACTCACACACCCACCACCCTATGAATGACAGATGATATTTACAGTCAAAGAACTGTAATGACACCCACACACCCACAACCCCATGACTGACTGTTAATATTTACAGTCTGAGCACTGTAATGACACCCACAAACCCACCACCTAATGAAAGATGGTTTATATTTACAGTCCAAGAACTGTAATGACACCCCACACCAACCACCCCATGAATTATGGTTGATATTTACAGTCCAAGCACTGTAATGACACTTACACCTCCACCACCCATATAATGACTGTTAATATTTACAGTTTGAGCACTGTAATGACACCCACAAACCCACCACCTAATGAATGATGGTTGATATTTATAGTCCAAGCACTGTAATGACACTAACACACCCACCACTCCATGAATGACTGTTGATATTTACAGTCCAAGCATTCTAATGACACCCACCACCTTATTAACGACTGTTGATATTTACAATCAAAACACTGTAATGACACCCACACACCCACCACCCAATGAATGACTGTTGATATTTACAGTCCAAGCACTGTAATGACACCCACACACCCACCACCCCATAAATGACTGTTGATATTTTCAGTCTAAGCCCTGTAATGACATCCACACACCCACCACCCTATATATAACTGTTAATATTTACAGTCTGAGCACTGTAATGACTCCCACAAACCCACCAACTAATGAATGATGGTTTATATTTATAGTCCAAGAACTGTAATGACACCCACACACTCACCACCCCATGTATGACTGTTGATATTGACAGTCTAAGCACTGTCATGACACCAACACATGCACCACCCCTTGAATGACTGTTGACATTTACAGTACAAGCACTTTAATGACACCCACACACCGACCACCTCATAATTGACTGTTGATATTTACAGTCCAAGCACTGTAATGACACTTACACCTCCACCACCCAATTAATGACTGTTGATATTTACACTCCAAGCACTGTAATGACACACACACACCGACCACTAAATGAATGACTGTTGATATTTACAGTCCAAGCTCTATAATAACACTCACACACCCACCACCCTATGAATGACTGTTGATATTTACAGTCCAAGCACTGTAATGACACTTACACATCCACCACCCATATAATGACTGTTAATATTTACAGTCTGAGCACTGTAATGACACCCACAAACCCACCACCTAATGAATGATGGTTGATATTTATAGTCCAAGAACTGTAATGACACCCACACACTCACCACCACATGAATGACTGTTGATATTTACAGTCTAAGCACTGTCAGGACACCAACACATGCACCACCCCATGAATGACTGTTGACATTTACTTTCCAGGCACTGTAATGACACCCACACACCGACCACCCCATGATTGACTGTTGATATTTACAGTCCAAGCACTGTAATGAAACTTACACTTCCACCACCCAAATTATTACTGTTGATATTTACAGTCCAATCACTGTAATGACACCCACACACCGAGCACTCCATAAATGACTGTTGATATTTACAGTCCAAGGTCTATAATGACACTCACACACCCACCACCCTAAGAATGACTGTTGATATTTACAGTCCAATCACTGTAATGACACTTACACCTCCACCACCCATATAATGACTGTTAATATTTACAGTTTGAGCACTGTAATGACACCCACAAACCCACCACCTAATGAAAGATGGTTGATATTTATATTCCAAGAACTGTAATGACACCCACACACTCACCACCCCATGAATTACTGTTGATATTTACAGTCCAAGCACTGTAATGACACCCACACACCCACCACCCCATGATTGACTGTTGATATTTTCAGTCCAAGCACTGTAATGACACTTACACCTCCACCACCCAATTAATGACTGTTGATATTTACAGTCCAAGCACTGTAATGACACCCACACACCAACCACCCCATAAATGAATGTTAATATTTACAGTCCAAGCAGTCTAATGACACCCACACACCCACCACCCCATGATTAACTTTTGATATTTACAGTCCAAGCACTGTAATGACACCTACACACATACAACCTCATGAATGACTGTTGATATTTACAGTCCAAGCTTTGTAATGACACTCACACACCCACCACCCTATGAATGACAGATGATATTTACAGTCAAAGAACTGTAATGACACCCACACACCCACAACCCCATGACTGACTGTTAATATTTACAGTCTGAGCACTGTAATGACACCCACAAACCCACCACCTAATGAAAGATGGTTTATATTTACAGTCCAAGAACTGTAATGACACCCCACACCAACCACCCCATGAATTATGGTTGATATTTACAGTCCAAGCACTGTAATGACACTTACACCTCCACCACCAAAGAATGACTTTTGATATTTACAGTCCAAGCACTGTAATGACACCCACAAACCCACCACCTAATGAATGATGGTTGATATTTATAGTCCAAGCACTGTAATGACACTAACACACCCACCACTCCATGAATGACTGTTGATATTTACAGTCCAAGCATTCTAATGACACCCACCACCTTATTAACGACTGTTGATATTTACAATCAAAACACTGTAATGACACCCACACACCCACCACCCAATGAATGACTGTTGATATTTACAGTCCAAGCACTGTAATGACACCCACATACCCACCACCCCATGATTGACTGTTGATAATTACAGTCCAAACACTATAATGACAGCCACACACCCACCACTCCATAAATGACTGTTGAGACTTAAAGTTTAAGCACTGTAATGACACCCACACACCCACCACCAAAGAATGACTTTTGATATTTACAGTCCAAGCACTGTAATGACACCTACACACATACAACGTCATGAATGACTGTTGATATTTACAGTCCAAGCTTTGTAATGACACTCACACACCCTCCACCCTATGTATGACTGTTAATATATACAGTCCAAGAACTGTAATGACACCCACACACCCACAACCCCATAACTGACAGTTGATATTTATAGTCCAAGCACTGTAATGACACCCACACACCACCCACCCCATAAATGAATGTTAATATTTACAGTCCAAGCAGTCTAATGACACCCACACACCCACCTCCCCAAGAATGACTTTTGATATTTACAGTCCAAGCACTGTAATGACACTTACACACCCACAACCCCATGAATTACTGATGATATTTACAGTCCAAGCTCTGTAATGACACTCACACACCCTCCACCCTATGTATGACTGTTGATATATACAGTCCAAGAACTGTAATGACACCCACACACCCACAACCCTATAAATGACAGTTGATATTTATAGTCCAAGCATTGTAATGACACCCACACACCCACCACCCCATAAATGACTGTTGATATTTTCAGTCTAAGCCCTGTAATGACATCCACACACCCACCACCCCATAAATGACTGTTAATATTTACAGTCCAAGCACTTTAATGACACCCACACACCGACCACTCCATGAATGACTGTTGATATTTACAGTCCAAGCTCTATAATGCCACTCACACACCCACCACCCCATGAATGACTGTTGATATTTACAGTCCAACCACTGTAATAACACCCACACACCCACCACCCCATAATTAACGGTTGATATTTACAGTCCAAGCACTGTAATGACACCCACACACCCACCACCCCAAGAATGACTTTTGATATTTACAGTCCAAGCACTGTAATGACACCTACACACATACAACCCCATGAATGACTGTTGATATTTACACTCCAAGCTTTGTAATGACACTCACATACCCAACACCCTATGAATGACAGTTGATATTTACAGTCAAATAACTGTAATGACACCCACACACCCACCACCCCAAAAATGACGGTTGATATTTATAGTCCAAGCACTGTAATGACAATCACACACCCACCACCCCATGAATCACTGTTGATATTTTCAGTCTAAGCACTGTAATGACATCCACACACCCACTACACCATAAATGACTGTTAATATTTACACTCCAAGCAGTCTAATGATAGCCACACACCCACCACCATATGATTAACTGTTGATATTTACATTCCAAGAACTGCATAGACACCCAAACACCCACATCCCCATGAATAACTGTTGATATATACAGTCCAAGAACTGTAATGACACCCACACACCCATCACCACTTTAATGACTGTTGATATTAGAGTCTAAGCACTGTAATGACACCAACACACCCACCACTTCATGAATGACTGTTGATATTTACAGTCCAAGCATTTGAATGACACCCACCACCATATTAATGACTGTTGATATTTACAATCAAAACACTGTAATGACACCCACACACCCACCACCCAATGAATGACTGTTGATATTTACAGTCCAAGCACTGTAATGACACCCACATACCCACCACCCCATGATTGACTGTTGATATTTACAGTCCAAGCACTATAATGACAGCCACAAACCAACCTACCCATAAATGACTGTTGAGACTTACAGTTTAAGCACTGTAATGACACCCACACACCCACCACCAAAGAATGACTGATAATATTTACAGTCCAAGCACTGTAATGACACCTACACACATACAACCTCATGAATGACTGTTGATATTTACAGTCCAAGCTTTGTTATGACATTCACACACCCACCACCCTAAGAATGACAGTTGATATTTACAGTCAAAGAACTGTAATGACACCCACACACCCACAACCCCATGAATGACTGTTAATATTTGCAGTCTGAGCAAGGTAATGACACCCACAATCCCACCACCTAATGAATGATGGTTTATATTTACAGTCCATGAACTGTAATGACACCCCACACCCACCACCCCATGAATTATGGTTGATATTTACACTCCAAGCACTGTAATGACACCAACACACCCACCACTCCATAAATTTCTGTTGATATATACAGTCTAAGCACTCTAATGACACACAACACCTTATAAATGACTGTTGATATATACAATCAAAACACTGTAATGACAACCACACAACCACCACCCCATGAATGACGGTTGATATTTACAGTCCAAGCACTGTAATGACACCCACCTACCCACCACTCAATGATTGACTGTTGATATTTACAGTCCAAGCACTATAATGACAGCCACACACCCACCACCCTATAAATGACTGTTGATATTTACAGTCCAAGCACTGTAATGACACCCACACACCCACCACCCTAAGAATGACTTTTGATATTTACAGTCCAAGCACTGTAATGACACCTACACACCCACAACCCCATGAATTACTGATGATATTTACAGTCCAAGCTCTGTAATGACACTCACACACCCACCTACCTATGTATGACTGTTGATATATACAGTCCAAAAACTGTAATGACACCCACACACCAACAACCCTATAAATGACAGTTGATATTTATAGCCCAAGCACTGTAATGACACCCACACACCCACCACCTAATGAATGATGGTTTATATGTATAGTCCAAGAACTGTATTGACACCCACACACTCACCACCCCATGAATGACTGTTGATATTGACAGTCTAAACACTGTCATGGCACAAACACATGCACCACCCCATGAATGACTGTTGACATTTACAGTCCAAGCACTGTAATGACACCCTCACACCGACCACCCCATAATTGACTGTTGATATTTACAGTCCAAGCCCTGTAATGACACTTACACCTCCACCACCCAATTAATGACTGTTGATATTTACAGTCCAAGCACTGTAATGACACCCACACATCGACCACTCCATGAATGACTGTTGATATTTACAGTAAAAGCTCTATAATGAAACTCACACACCCACCGCCCTATGAATGACGGTAGATATTTACAGTCCAACAACTGTAATAACACCCACACACCCACCACCACATAAATAACGGTTGATATTTTCAGTCCGAGCACTGTAATGACATCCACACACCCACTACCCCATGAATGACTGTTAATATTTACAGTCCATGCACTGTAATGTCACACACACACCCACAACCCAATTAATGAGTGTTGATATTTACAGTCCAAGCCCTGTAATGACACCCACACAACTACCACTCCATGAATGACTGTTGATATTTACAGTCCAAGCTCTATAATGACACTCATACACCCAACACCCTATGACTGACAGTTGATATTTACAGTCAAAGAACTGTAATGACACCCACACACCCACAACCCCATGAATGACTGTTAATATTTACAGTCTGAGCACTGTAATGACACCCACAAACCCACCACCTAATTAATGATAGTTTATATTTACAGTCCAAGAACTGTAATGACACCCCACACCCACCACCCCATGAATTGTGGTTGATATTTACAGTACAAGCACTGTAATGACACCTACATACCCACACCCCATGAATTACTGATGATATTTACAGTCTGAGCACTGTAATGACACCCACACACCGACCACCCCATGATTGACTGATGATATTTACAGTCCAAGCTCTGTAATGACACTTACACCTCCACCACCCAATTAATGACTGTTGATATTTACAGTCCAAGCCCTGTAATGACACCCACACAACTACCACTCCATGAATGACTGTTGATATTTACAGTCAAAGGTCTATAATGACACTCACACACCCACCACCCTATGAATGACGGTTGATATTTACAGTCCAACCACTGTAATAACACCCACACACCCACCACCCCATAAATAATGGTTGATATTTTCAGTCCGAGCACTGTAATGAAATCCACACACCCACTACCCCATGAATGACTGTTAATATTTACAGTCCATGCACTGTAATGTCACACACACCCACCACCCAATTAATGACTGTTGATATTTACAGTCCAAGCACTGTAATGACACCCACACAACTACCACTCCATTAATGACTGTTGATATTTACAATCCAAGCTCTATAATGACACTCACACACCCAACACCCTATGAATGACAGTTGATATTTACACTCAAAGAACTGTAATGACACCCACACACCCACAACCCCATGAATGACTGTTAATATTTACAGTCTGAGCACTGTAATGACACCCACAAACCCACCACCTAATTAATGATGGTTTATATTTACAGTCCAAGAACTGTAATGACACCCCACACCCACCACCCCATGAATAATGGTTGATATTTACAGTCCAAGCACTGTAATGACACCTACACACCCACAACCCCTTAAATTACTGATGATATTTCCTGTCTGAGCACTGTAATGACACCTACACACCGACCACCCCATGATTGACTGTTGATATTTACAATCCAAGCTCTGTAATGAAAGTTACACCTCCACCACCCAATTAATGACTGTTGATATTTACAGTCCAAGCACTGTAATGACACCCACACAACCACAACTCCATGAATGACTGTTGATATTTACAGTCCAAGCTCTATAATGACACTCACACACCCACCACCCTTTGAATGAAGGTTGATATTTACAGTCCAACCACTGTAATAACACCCACACACCCACCACCCCATAAATAACAGTTGATATTTTCAGTCCTAGCACTATAATGACATCCACACACCCACCACACCATTCATGACTGTTAATATTTACAGTCCAAGCAGTCTAATGACACCCACACACCCACCACCCCATGATTAACTATTGATATTTACAGTCCAAGCACTATAATGACAGCCACACACCCACCACCCCATAAATGACTGTTGATACTTACAGTCTAAGCACTGTAATGACACCCACACACCCACCACCAAAGAATGACTTTTGATATTTACAGTCCAAGCACTGTAATGACACCTACACACATACAACCTCATGAATGACTGTTGATATTTACAGTCTGAGCACTGTAATGACACCCACAAACCTACCACCTAATGAATGATGGTTTATATTTACAGTCCAAGAACTGTAATGACACCCCACACCCACCACCCCATGAATTATGGTTGATATTTACAGTCCAAGCACTGTAATGACACCAACACACCCACCACTCCATGAATGACTGTTGATATTTACAGTCCAAGCACTCTAATGACACCCACACACCCACCACCCCAAGAATGACTTTTGATATTTACAGTCCAAGCACTGTAATGACACCCACATACCCACCACTCCATGATTGACTGTTGATATTTACATTCCAAGCACTATAATGACAGCCACACACCCACCACCCCATAAATGACTGTTGATATTTACAGTCTAAGCACTCTAATGACACCCACACAACCACCACCCCAAGAATGATTTTTGTTATTTACAGTCCAAGCACTGTAATGACACCTACACACCCAAAACCTCATGAATTACTGATGATATTTACAGTCCAAGCTCTGTAATGACACTCACACACCCACCACACTAGGTATGACTGTTGTTATTTACAGTCCAAGAACTGCAATGACACCCACAACCCCATAAATGACAGTTGATATTTATATTTCAAGCACTGTAATGACACCCACACATCCACCACCCCATAAATGACTGTTGATATTTTGAGTCTAAGCCCTGTAATGACATCCACACACCCACCACCCCATAAATGACTGTTAATATTTACAGTCTGAGCACTGTAATGACACCCACAAATCAACCACCTAATGAATGATGGTTGATATTTATAGTCCAAGAACTGTAATGACACCCACACACTCACCACCCCATGAATGACTGTTGATATTTACAGTCTAAGCACTGTCATGACACCAACACATGCACCACCCCATGAATGACTGTTGACGTTTACAGTCCAAGCACTGTAATGACACCCACACACCGACCACCCCATGATTGACTGTTGATATTTACAGTTCAAGCACTGTAATGGCACTTACACCTCCACCACCCAATTAATGACTGTTGATATTTACAGTCAAAGCACTGTAATGACACCCACACACCCACCACCCTATAAATGACTGTTGATACTTACAGTCTAAGCACTGTAATGACACCCACACACCCACCACCCCAAGAATGACTTTTGATATTTACAGTCCAAGCACTGTAATGACACCTACACACATACAACCCCATGAATGACTGTTGATATTTACAGTCCAAGCTTTGTAATAACACTTACACACCCACCACCATATGAATGACAGTTGATATTTACAGTCAAAGAACTGTAATGACACCCACACACCCACCACCCCAAGAATGACGGTTGATATTTATAGTCCAAGCACTGTAATGACAATCACACACCCACCACCCCATGAATGACTGTTGATATTTTCAGTCTAAGCACTGTAATGGCATCCACACACCCACTACACAATTAATGACTGTTAATATTTACACTCCAAGCAGTCTAATGACACCCACACACCCACCACCATATGATTAACTGTTGATATTTACAGTCCAAGCACTGCATAGACACCCAAACACCAACATCCCCATGAATAACTGTTGATATCTACAGTCCATAAACTGTAATGACACCCACACACCCATCACCCCATGAATGACTGTTGATATTAGTCTAAGCACTGTAATGCCACCAACCACCCCATTAATGACTGTTGATATTCACAGTACAAGTACCAATGACACACAGACACCAACCACCCCTTGAATGACTTGATATTTACAGTCCAAGCAATGTAATGACACCCACACACCCACCACCCCATTATTGACTGTTGATATTTACAGTCCAAGCACTATAATGACACCAACACACCCACCACCCCATGAATGATTGTTGATATTTAAAGTCTAAGCACTGTAATGACACCCTCACCCCTACCACCCCATGAATGACTGTTGATATTTACAGTCAAAGCACTGTAATGATGCCCCAAACCCACCACCCCATGATTATGTTTGATATTTATAGTCCAAGCACTGTAATGACACCAACACACCCACCACTCCATGAATGACTGTTGATATTTACAGTCCAAGCATTCGAATGACACCCACCACCTTATTAATGACTGTTGATATTTACAATCAAAACAATGTAATGACACCCACACACCCAGCACCTTATAAATGACTGTTGATATATACAATCAAAACACTGTAATGACAACCACACACCCACCACCCCATAAATGACTGTTGATATTTACAGTCTAAGCACTGTAATGACACCCACACACCCACCACCCCAAGAATGACTTTTGATATTTACAGTCCAAGCACTGTAATGACACCTACACACCCACAACCCCATGAATTACTGATGATATTTACAGTCCAAGCTCTGTAATGACACTCACACACCCACCAACCTATGTATGACTGTTGATATATACAGTCCAAGAACTGTAATGACACCCACACACCAACAACCCCATAAATGACAGTTGATATTTATAGCCAAAGCACTGTAATGACACCCACACACCCACCACCTAATGAATGATGGTTTATATTTATAGTCCAAGAACTGTATTGACACCCACACACTCACCACCCCATGAATGACTGTTGATATTGACAGTCTAAGCACTGTCAAAACACCAACACATGAACCACCCCATGAATGACTGTTGACATTTACAGTCCAAGCACTGTAATGACACCCACACACCGACCACCCCATGATTGACTGTTGATATTTACAGTCCAAGCACTGTAATGACACTTACACCTCCACCACCCAATTAATGACTGTTGATATTTACAGTCCAAGCACTGTAATGACACCCACACACCGACCACTTCATGAATGACTGTTGATATTTACAGTCCAAGCTCTATAATGACACTCACACACCCACCACCCCATAAATAACGGTTGATACTTTCAGTCCGAGCACTGTAATGACATCCACACACTCACTACCCAATGAATGACTGTTAATATTTACAGTCCATGCACTGTAATGTCACACACACACCCACCACCCAATTAATGACTGTTGATATTTACAGTCCAAGCACTGCAATGACACCCACAACCCCATAAATGACAGTTGATATTTATATTGCAAGCACTGTAATGACACCCACACATCCACCACGCCATAAATGACTGTTGATATTTTGAGTCTAAGCCCTGTAATGACATCCACACACCCACAACCCCATAAATGACTGTTAATATTTACAGTCTGAGCACTGTAATGACACCCACAAATCAACCACCTAATGAATGATGGTTGATATTTACAGTCCAAGCAATGTAATGACACCCACACACCCACCACCCCATTATTGACTGTTGATATTTACAGTCCAAGCACTATAATGACTCCAACACACCCACCACCCCATGAATGATTGTTGATATTTAAAGTCTAAGCACTGTAATGACACCCTCACCCCTACCACCCCATGAATGACTGTTGATATTTACAGTCAAAGCACTGTAATGATGCCCCAAACCCACCACCCCATGATTATGTTTGATATTTATAGTCCAAGCACTGTAATGACACCAACACACCCACCACTCCATGAATGACTGTTGATATTTACAGTCCAAGCATTCGAATGACACCCACCACCTTATTAATGACTGTTGATATTTACAATCAAAACAATGTAATGACACCCACACACCCAGCACCTTATAAATGACTGTTGATATATACAATCAAAACACTGTAATGACAACCACACACCCACCACCCCATACATGACTGTTGATATTTACAGTCTAAGCACTGTAATGACACCCACACACCCACCACCCCAAGAATGACTTTTGATATTTACAGTCCAAGCACTGTAATGACACCTACACACCCACAACCCCATGAATTACTGATGATATTTACAGTCCAAGCTCTGTAATGACACTCACACACCCACCAACCTATGTATGACTGTTGATATATACAGTCCAAGAACTGTAATGACACCCACACACCAACAACCCCATAAATGACAGTTGATATTTATAGCCAAAGCACTGTAATGACACCCACACACCCACCACCTAATGAATGATGGTTTATATTTATAGTCCAAGAACTGTATTGACACCCACACACTCACCACCCCATGAATGACTGTTGATATTGACAGTCTAAGCACTGTCAAAACACCAACACATGAACCACCCCATGAATGACTGTTGACATTTACAGTCCAAGCACTGTAATGACACCCACACACCGACCACCCCATGATTGACTGTTGATATTTACAGTCCAAGCACTGTAATGACACTTACACCTCCACCACCCAATTAATGACTGTTGATATTTACAGTCCAAGCTCTGTAATGACACCCACACACCGACCACTTCATGAATGACTGTTGATATTTACAGTCCAAGCTCTATAATGACACTCACACACCCACCACCCCATAAATAACGGTTGATATTTTCAGTCCGAGCACTGTACTGACATCCACACACCCACTACCCAATGAATGACTGTTAATATTTACAGTCCATGCACTGTAATGTCACACACACACCCACCACCCAATTAATGACTGTTGATATTTACAGTCCAAGCACTGCAATGACACACACAACCCCATAAATGACAGTTGATATTTATATTGCAAACACTCTAATCACACCCACACATCCACCACGCCATAAATGACTGTTGATATTTTGAGTCTAAGCCCTGTAATGACATCCACACACCCACAACCCCATAAATGACTGTTAATATTTACAGTCTGAGCACTGTAATGACACCCACAAATCAACCACCTAATGAATGATGGTTGATATTTATAGTCCAAGAACTGTAATGACACCCACACACTCACCACACCATGAATGACTGTTGATATTTACAGTCTAAGCACTGTCATGACACCAACACATGCACCACCCCATGAATGACTGTTGACGTTTACAGTCCAAGCACTGTAATGACACCCACACACCGACCACCCCATGATTGACTGTTGATATTTACAGTTCAAGCACTGTAATGACACTTACACCTCCACCACCCAATTAATGACTGTTGATATTTACAGTCAAAGCACTGTAATGACACCCACACACTCTCCACCCCATAAATGACTGTTGATATTTACAGTCTAAGGACTGTAATGACACCCACACACCCACCACCCCAAGAATGACTTTTGATATTTACAGTCCAAGCACTGTAATGACACCTACACACATACAACCCCATGAATGACTGTTGATATTTACAGTCCAAGCTATGTAATGACACTTACACACCCACCACCCTATGAATGACAGTTGATATTTACAGTCAAAGAACTGTAATGACACCCACACACCCACCACCCGAAGAATGACGGTTGATATTTATAGTCCAAGCACTGTAATGACAATCACACACCCACCACCCCATGAATGACTGTTGATATTTTCAGTCTAAGCACTGTAATGACATCCACACACCCACTACACCATTAATGACTGTTAATATTTACACTCCAAGCAGTCTAATGACACCCACACACCCACCACCATATGATTAACTGTTGATATTTACAGTCCAAGCACTGCGTAGACACCCAAACACCAACATCCCCATGAATAACTGTTGATATCTACAGTCCAAGAACTGTAATGACACCCACACACCCATCACCCCATGAATGACTGTTGATATTAGAGTCTAAGCACTGTAATGCCACCCACCACCCCATTAATGACTGTTGATATTCACAGTCCAAGTACTAATGACACACAGACACCAACCACCCCTTGAATGACTTGATATTTACAGTCCAAGCAATGTAATGACACCCACACACCCACCACCCCATTATTTACTATTGATATTTACAGTCCAAGCACTATAATGACACCAACACACCCACCACCCCATGAATGATTGTTGATATTTAAAGTCTAAGCACTGTAATGACACCCTCACCCCCACCACCCCATGAATGACTGTTGATATTTACAGTCAAAGCACTGTAATGATGCCCCACACCCACCACCCCATGATTATGTTTGATATTTATAGTCCAAGCACTGTAATGACACCAACACACCCACCACTCCATGAATGACTGTTGATATTTACAGTCCAAGCATTCAAATGACACCCACCACCTTATTAATGACTGTTGATATTTACAATCAAAACAATGTAATGACACCCACACACCCAGCACCTTATAAATGACTGTTGATATATACAATCAAAACACTGTAATGACAACCACACACCCACTACCCCATAAATGACTGTTGATATTTACAGTCTAAGCACTGTAATGACACCCATACACCCACCACCCCAAGAATGACTTTTGATATTTACATTCCAAGCACTGTAATGACACCTACACTCCCACAACCCCATGAATTACTGATGATATTTACAGTCCAAGCTCTGTAATGACACTCACACACCCACCAACCTATGTATGACTGTTGATATATACAGTCCAAGAACTGTAATGACACCAACAACCCCATAAATGACAGTTGATATTTATAGCCAAAGCACTGTAATGACACCCACACACCCACCACCTAATGAATGATGGTTTATATTTATAGTCCAAGAACTGTATTGACACCCACACACTCACCACCCCATGAATGACTGTTGATATTGACAGTCTAAGCACTGTCATGACACCAACACATGCACCACCCCATGAATGACTGTTGACATTTACTGTCCAAGCACTGTAATGACACCTGTGGTTCCTGTGGTGTTGGTTTCAGGTAGCAGTTGCCACCCGTGGCCACGCTGATGCGCCGCCACTAATACAGCCCATCTGCTCGTCTCTGTGCCAGCTGGTCTATGATGCTGTTGCTGGCAGCGCTGAGGTGGTAGTGCAGCAGCTTGGGTTGATCAGGTATTGTTCGTAGAAATTTATCTAGCTGGTTTTTGAAGCCATCCAAATGTTCTGTTGACTCACGTAGGTACCTGGGCAGTGCATTGAAGATGAGTGGGGCTCTTACAGAGAAGGCGTTTTCTTTGAGTGTCTTGATTCTTGCATTTGCTCTGGGGTAAATCCTTTCAATATGGCAGAGCCGACCACGTCGCTGGTGGATGCTAAACCGTATATTCAAGTTGTTTATGGATTTTCCAGTCAATATTTTGTATATGTATAATATAGCGTATCTTTCTCTACGCCTTTCTAGTGAATACATATCAAGTTCACATAACCTTGCCCAATAGTCAAGATGTCGGAGGTTAGATATTCTACTGGTGAACGATCGTTGTACTGCTTCAAGTGACTGTTTTTCTCCTGCTCTCCACGGACTCCATAGCTGACAGCAGTACTCCAACAATGGTATCACAAGTGACTTGTATAATGTCAGCATAGGGTGCATCTCACGTGTCCGGAAGACGCGGAGGATCCAGCCAGCCTGACTTCGTGCCTTCTTTGCCACTTGATGTATATGTTGGGTAAAGTTTCCATCACTACTGAGAGTAATTCCTAGGTCTCTTATATGCTCCTTGGTGTCGATATGGGAACTGTCTGGTGCTGTATACATGTGTGCATTGTAGTTCATTTCTCCTAAAGTATAATGTATATGCTCAAATTTGTTGTTGTTGAAAGACATGTTGTTATGCTCTGCCCATGAGTAAAGTGATGCCAAATCAGTTTGTAATTGTTCGGCATCAGATAATGAGGAAACTTCCTTTAAAACCCTTGTGTCATCGGCAAAGGAAGCTACAGACGAATGCAAGACATGTCTGTTGATGTCAGAGATGTGTATCAGGAAGAGCAGGGGTCCAAGCACTGATCCCTGTGGCACCCCGCTGATAACTCCCGATGGCTGAGAGACTGCACCACCAGCCACTACGCACTGCTCTCTGCCAGTGAGAAAAGCGTACAACCATAGTCCGAGCTTTCCAGTAATGCCCATCTGTCTTGTTTTGTGTAGCAAAATGCCGTGATCCACCTTGTCGAAAGCTTTCGCAAAATCAAGGTAAACCACATCAACACTTTTATTATATTCCAGTTTTTCTAAAATTGTTTCATAATGGGCGAGTAATTGTGAGAGGCATGAACGTCCAGTACGAAAACCATGCTGACCCTGGTTCATTCTGTTGTTTTGTTCGAGGTATGTAGCCATGTTTTTAACCATTATCCTCTCCAATATTTTAATAATGTGGGAGGTTAAGGCAACTGGTCGATAATTTTTAGCTTCAGCTCTCGAGCCTCCTTTGTGAATTGGTGTGATGTTAGCATTTTTTAATTGTTTTGGTATTATACAAGAATCTAAGGAGTTTCTGTAAAAAATAAGCAAAGGAGCACTCAGTTCCTTAGCACAATTTTTGAGGAGTATAGCAGGGAAATAATCCGGGCCAGCTGCCGAATTAGTAGCCACCTCTTTAGTTGCTTCTTCTATGTCGTATCTGCTAAGGCTTATGTCTGTTAGGTTTGATTTGCAGTCTGTGTTTTGACAGAAAAAGTCGACAGGCGAGTTGATTATTTTGTCTATCACAGGGTTGCTGAAGACCCTTTTGTACTGGAGCAGTAGTGCTTCAACGATCTCTTGGGGTTCGTTTATGGTTCGACCATCTGAGTCAGTCAGTGGGCCAACACTCGCTCTCAATACTGATTTGTTAGCAGCATATTTATAGAAGTATTTTGGATTTGTTTTAATGCATGACACAGCATTTGTTTCTTTTCGGTCGTTTTCTAATTCTACTGATCTTTTTAGTTTTTCTTCTATACTGATAATTTTGTTTTTGGTTTTTGTCCGTATTTCAGTGTTGATAGTATTCCTGAGTTTCTTTCTTAGTTTTGTTCTCTTACGCATAAGAACTTTTCGGTCTCTTGGTATGTTACCATTATAAGGAAGAGTCTTTTTAGAAAGCCTCCTCAGCGGAACATATTTTTCTGATATTTCCAAGCATATCGTCATCAGTATGTCATATTGGGCCTCGGGATCGCAGTCCTTCATGCGTCGTTCCCAATCAATTTCACCGAGGTCTCTCTTTAGACTTTCCCAGCAGACTGACTCACTGAGAAAGTTCAGTCGGCTGAAATTTGGTGTCTGTTGTGCTGCACAGGGAATTCGAGTTTGCACATTTGTAGTTAAGTTGGTCGTCAAGGTTATAATGTTATGATCTGAAAAAATTGTGTTATTTACAGTAATATTATGTAGAACGTCATCATGGTTTGTCATTACAATATCTAGTATATTGTGACCTCTTGTAGGAGTGTTTATAACTTGATTTAAACAGAGCTCCTCAGCAAACTGCAGCAGAGCCTCTGCTTGAGTCCGCATGTCTCCTGCTCCCCCATAAACACTTTCCAGCTCCCAGTCTATGAGCGGGAAGTTTAAGTCACCAGTGAGCATAATTGTAGGCATAGGTGATGGTAGTGAGCTTATTACTTCTCTAATCTTTGTTAGCTGTTTGTTAAACTTATTTGTTGGGCATGCTGGTGGCCTGTATATGTTTATATAAACCCAGTCAATATCTTTAATATATAATACTTGGCATTCTGTGAACAAGTTTGATTCTGAGAAGAGCAATTTTGTCTTAGCTGCTAAGTGGTTCGCCACGTAGGTGATGACTCCGCCTTTTTTCTTTTGTTTAGGTCGATCTGTTCTGTATGGTACAAAGTTTGGTATTTCTATTTCAGCTTCTCGAATGTCCTCTGTTAGGTGTGTTTCTGTTAGAGAGATTATAAAGGCATTTTCAGTTTGTGCCATTTCTGTGAGTAATTTTATTTTGCCTTTGAATTTGTATGGTAACAGGCCAGCAATATTTAGGGTAATTATTTTATAAAGGTTGTTGGCATTGCTGCCACCTGCTGTTGATGGTATCCTTGTAGTGGGTACGCGGGAGCTCCCTGCCACGGTATTGTTTTCAGCATATGTAATATTTGTTGCTGTACTTGTTGCATTTGCTGCATTTGTTGAAGTAAAAAAGTCTCTGTAGTACTAGTTTGTTGTTTTTCTGTCTGATGAGGGGGTCCATTTGACCATGCATTGTGTGGTTGATGGTTTGGTAATGGTATGGTTGGTCGGGTGGGTAGTTGTTTGGTGGGGGCTGCTTGTTGTCTTGTTTGTTGTTCGGTAGTCGTTTCATCAGATGTATAACGGCGAGTGCCCTTCAAATGTAGTCTTTTACATTCCATATTGAAGCATTCCCGTTTTCTTTCTGACCCATAGCATATTGATGGATGTAAAAAAGTGCAATTGTTACCCTTTTTACACCCTCTTACTGGGTCACAACCGTTTATCTTGTACCTGTTACACAGTCTAGGATGAGCATATGGACAATCGCGACCACTAAGTCCATATTTACAATTATTGTTTTTGTAAAAGTAGCATACCTTATCTTTCCGTTGGCCACTAGACTCGTTTGTATTTGCTGTAGTTGTTTGGTTGTTGTCTTGTTTGCCAGTAGGATGGTTTGGTAATGACATCGATTCATCTGGCACAACACTTTCATCATTTTCATCACCATGTTCATTTATATTATCTGCACTTTCTGCCTTTTCTGCACCTTTTTGCTCTAATTGTTGTTTTTTCGTCACCTTTTCTTTCTCTATTAAGGTGTACACCTGCGCAAAAAGATGGTTACAATCTTCACCCAGCTGTTTTCTTGCACATTCTTCACAAGTGTATTGGCACCTTGTATTAAAAAAGTTCACTATGGCATAGGCAGGAAGTTTAGAGCAGTCAGCGTGGATATATCTCTTACATTTTTGGCACTTCAAACATTCCTGTATACAATGTTTGTTGCATATTGTACAGTAAGTATCCGCAGGTGGTAAGTTGTCCATTATTGGCCCGGCTATTTACACGGAGCAATGGTACACACACACACACATTCACTGATTCACTGTAAGTCACGGAGCTATTAAAAACGCGTGCGCTCACCACCACTGCTGACTCACAACACCGACCACCCCATGATTGACTGATGATATTTACAGTCCAAGCACTGTAATGACACTTACACCTCCACCACCCAATTAATGACTGTTGATATTTACAGTCCAAGCACTGTAATGACACCCACACACCGACCACTCCATGAATGACTGTTGATATTTACAGTCCAAGCTCTATAATGACACTCACACACCCACCACCCTATGAATGACGGTTGATATTTACAGTCCAACCACTGTAATAACACCCACACACCCACCACCCCATAAATAACGGTTGATATTTTCAGTCCGAGCACTGTAATTAGATCCACACACCCACTACCCCATGAATGACTGTTAATATTTACAGTCCATGCTCTGTAATGTCACACACACACCCACCACCCAATTAATGACTGTTGATATTTACAGTCCAAGCACTGTAATGACACCCACACAACTACCACTCCATGAATGACTGTTGATATTTACAGTCCAAGCTCTATAATGACACTCACACACCCAACACCCTATGAATGACAGTTGATATTTACAGTCAAAGAACTGTAATGACACCCACACACCCACAACCCCATGAATTACTGTTAATATTTACAGTCTGAGCACTGTAATGACACGCAAAAACCCACCACCTAATTAATGATGGTTTATATTTACAGTCCAAGAAGTGTAATGACACCCCACACCCACCACCCCATGAATTATGGTTGATATTTACAGTCCAAGCACTGTAATGACACCTACACACCCACAACCCCATGAATTACTGATGATATTTACAGTCTGAGCACTTAAATGACACCTACACACCGACCACCCGATGATTGACTGTTGATATTTACAGTCCAAGCTCTGTAATGACACTTACACCTTAACCACCCAATTAATGACTGTTGATATTTACAGTCCAAGCACTGTAATGACACCCACACACCGACCACCTAATGAATGATGGTTTATATTTATAGTCCAAGAACTGTATTGACACCCAAACAATCACCACCCCATGAATGACTGTTGATATTGACAGTCTAAGCACTGTCATGACACCAACACATGCACCACCCCATGAATGACTGTTGACATTTACAGTCCAAGCACTGTAATGACACCCACACACCGACCACCCCATGATTGACTGTTGATATTTACAGTCCAAGCACTGTAATGACACTTACACCTCCACCACCCAATTAATGACTGTTGATATTTACAGTCCAAGCACTGTAATGACACCCACACACCGACCACTCCATGAATGACTGTTGATATTTACAGTCCAAGCTCTATAATGACACTCACACACCAACCACCCTATGAATGACGGTTGATATTTACAGTCCAACCACTGTAATAACACCCACACACCCACCACCCCATAAATAACGGTTGATATTTTCAGTCCGAGCACTGTAATTAGATCCACACACCCACTACCCCATGAATGACTGTTAATATTTACAGTCCATGCACTGTAATGTCACACACACACCCACCACCCAATTAATGAGTGTTGATATTTACAGTCCAAGCACTGTAATGACACCCACACAACTACCACTACATGAATGACTGTTGATATTTACAGTCCAAGCTCTATAATGACACTCACACACCCAACACCCTATGAATGACAGTTGATATTTACAGTCAAAGAACTGTAATGACACCCACACACCCAAAACCCCATGAATGACTGTTAATATTTACAGTCTGAGCACTGTAATGACACCCACAAACCCACCACCTAATTAATGATGGTTTATATTTACAGTCCAAGCACTGTAATGACACCTACACACCCAAAACCCCATGAATTACTGATGATATTTACAGTCCATGCTCTGTAATGACACTCACACACCCACCACACTATGTATGACTGTTGATATTTACAGTCCAAGAACTGCAATGACACCCACAACCCCATAAATGACAGTTGATATTTATATTGCAAGCACTGTAATGACACCCACACACCCACCACCCCATAAATGACTGTTGATATTTTGAGTCTAAGCCCTGTAATGACATCCACACACCCACCACCCCAAAAATGACTGTTAATATTTACAGTCTGAGCACTGTAATGACACCCACAAATCAACCACCTAATGAATGATGGTTGATATTTATAGTCCAAGAACTGTAATGACACCCACACACTCACCACCCCATGAATGACTGTTGATATTTACAGTCTAAGCACTGTCATGACACCAACACATGCACCACCCCATGAATGACTGTTGACGTTTACAGTCCAAGCACTGTAATGACACCCACACACCGACCACCCCATGATTGACTGTTGATATTTACAGTTCAAGCACTGTAATGACACTTACACCTCCACCACCCAATTAATGACTGTTGATATTTACAGTCAAAGCACTGTAATGACACCCACACACCCACCACCCCAAGAATGACTTTTGATATTTACAGTCCAAGCACTGTAATGACACCTACACACATACAACCCCATGAATGACTGTTGATATTTACAGTCCAAGCTTTGTAATGACACTTACACACCCACCACCCTATGAATGACAGTTGATATTTACAGTCAAAGAACTGTAATGACACCCACACACCCACCACCCCAAGAATGACGGTTGATATTTATAGTCCAAGCACTGTAATGACAATCACACACCCACCACCCCATGAATGACTGTTGATATTTTCTGTCTAAGCACTGTAATGACATCCACACACCCACTACACCATTAATGACTGTTAATATTTACACTCCAAGCAGTCTAATGACACCCACACACCCACCACCATATGATTAACTGTTGATATTTACAGTCCAAGCACTGCATAGACACCCAAACACCAACATCCCCATGAATAACTGTTGATATCTACAGTCCAAGAACTGTAATTACACCCACACACCCATCACCCCATGAATGACTGTTGATATTAGAGTCTAAGCACTGTAATGCCACCCACCACCCCATTAATGACTGTTGATATTCACAGTCCAAGTACTAATGACACACAGACACCAACCACCCCTTGAATGACTTGATATTTAAAGTCCAAGCAATGTAATGACACCCACACACCCACCACCACATTATTGACTGTTGATATTTACAGTCCAAGCACTATAATGACACCAACACACCCACCACCCCATGAATGATTGTTGATATTTAAAGTCTAAGCACTGTAATGACACCCTCACCCCCACCACCCCATGAATGACTGTTGATATTTACAGTCAAAGCACTGTAATGATGCCCCACACCCACCACCCCATGATTATGTTTGATATTTATAGTCCAAGCACTGTAGTGACACCAACACACCCACCATTCCATGAATGACTGTTGATATTTACAGTCCAAGCATTCGAATGACACCCACCACCTTATTAATGACTGTTGATATTTACAATCAAAACAATGTAATGACACCCACACACCCAGCACCTTATAAATGACTGTTGATATATACAATCAAAACACTGTAATGACAACCACACACCCACCACCCCATAAATGACTGTTGATATTTACAGTCTAAGCACTGTAATGACACCCACACACCCACCACCCCAAGAATGACTTTTGATATTTACAGTCCAAACACTGTAATGACACCTACACACCCACAACCCCATGAATTACTGATGTTATTTACAGTCCAAGCTCTGTAATGACACTCACACACCCACCAACCTATGTATGACTGTTGATATATACAGTCCAAGAACTGTAATGACACCCACACACAAACAACCCCATAAATGACAGTTGATATTTATAGCCAAAGCACTGTAATGACACCCACACACCCACCACGTAATGAATGATGGTTTATATTTATAGTCCAAGAACTGTATTGACACCCACACACTCACCACCCCATGAATGACTGTTGATATTGACAGTCTAAGCACTGTCATGACACCAACACATGCACCACCCCATGAATGACTGTTGACATTTACAGTCCAAGCACTGTAATAACACCCACACACCGACCACCCCATGATTGACTGTTGATATTTACAGTACAAGCACTGTAATGACACTTACACCTACACCACCCAATTAATGACTGTTGATATTTACAGTCCAAGCACTGTAATGACACCCACACACCGACCACTCCATGAATGACTGTTGATATTTACAGTCCAAGCTCTATAATGAAACTCATACACCCACCACCCTCTGAATGACGGTTGATATTTACAGTCCAACCACTGTAATAACACCCACACACCCACCACCCCATAAATAACGGTTGATATTTTCAGTACGAGCACTGTAATTAGATCCACACACCCACTACCCCATGAATGACTGTTAATATTTACAGTCCATGCACTGTAATGTCACACACACACCCACCACCCAATTAATGACTGTTGATATTTACAGTCCAAGCACTGTAATGACACCCACACAACCACCACTCCATTAATGACTGGTGATATTTACAGTCCAAGGTCTATAATGACACTCACACACCCACCACAATATGAATGACGGTTGATATTTACAGTACAAGCACTGTAATGACACTTACACCTCCACCACCCAATTAATGACTGTTGATATTGACAGTCTAAGCACTGTCATGACACCAACACATGCACCACCCCATGAATGACTGTTGACATTTACAGTCCAAGCACTGTAATGACACCCACACAACTACCACTCCATGAATGACTGTTGATATTTACAGTCCAAGCTCTATAATGACACTCACACACCCAACACCCTATGAATGACAGTTGATATTTACAGTCAAAGAACTGTAATGACACCCACACACCCAAAACCCCATGAATGACTGTTAATATTTACAGTCTGAGCACTGTAATGACACCCACAAACCCACCACCTAATTAATGATGGTTTATATTTACAGTCCAAGAACTGTAATAACACCCCACACCCACCATCCCATGAATTATGGTTGATATTTACAGTACAAGCACTGTAATGACACCTACACACCCACAACCCCAAGAATTACTGATGATATTTACAGTCTGAGCATTGTAATGACACCCACACACCGACCACGCCATGATTGACTGTTGATATTTACAGTCCAAGCTCTGTAATGACACTTACACCTCCACCACCCAATAAATTACTGTTGATATTTACAGTCCAAGCACTGTAATGACACCCACACAACCACCACTCCATGAATGACTGTTGATATTTACAGTCCAAGGTCTATAATGACACTCACACACCCACCACAATATGAATGACGGTTGAAATTTACAGTCCAACCACTGTAATAACACCCACACACCCACCACCATATAAATAACGGTTGATATTTTCAGTCCGAGCACTGTAATGACATCCACACACCCACTACCCCATGAATGACTGTTAATATTTACAGTCCATGCACTGTAATGTCACACACACACCCACCACCCAATTAATGACAGTTGATATTTACAGTCCAAGCACTGTAATGACACTCACACAACTACCACTCCATTTATGACTGTTGATATTTACAGTCCAAGCTCTATAATGACACTCACACACCCAACACCCTATGAATGACAGTTGATATTTACAGTCAAAGAACTGTAATGACACCCACACACCCACAACTCCATGAATGACTGTTAATATTTACAGTCTGAGCACTGTAATGACACGCAAAAACCCACCACCTAATTAATGATGGTTTATATTTACAGTCCAAGAACTGTAATGACACCCCACACCCACCACCCCATGAATTATGGTTTATATTTACAGTCCAAGCACTGTAATGACACCTACACACCCACAACCCCATGAATTACTGATGATATTTACAGTCTGAGCACTTAAATGACACCTACACACCGACCACCCCATGATTGACTGTTGATATTTACAGTCCAAGCTCTGTAATGACACTTACACCTCCACCACCCAATTAATGACTGTTGATATTTACAGTCCAAGCACTGTAATGACACCCACACAACCACCACTCCATTAATGACTGTTGATATTTACAGTCCAAGCTCTATAATGACACTCACACACCCACCTACCTTTGAATAACGGTTGATATTTACAGTCCAACCACTGTAATAACACCCACACACCCACCATTCCATAAATATCGGTTGATATTTTCAGTCCGAGCACTGTAATGTCATCCACACACCCACTACCCCATGAATGACTGTTAATATTTACAGTCCATGCACTGTAATGTCACACACACACCAACCAACCAATAAAGGATGGTTAATATTTACAGTATAAGAACTGTAATGAAACCCACACACCCACCACCCCATTAATGACAATTGATATTATTAGTCCAAGCACTGTAATGACATCCACACACCCACTACCCCATGAATGACTGATAATATTTACAGTCCAAACACTATAATGACACCCAAACACCCACATCCCCATGAATAACTGTTTATATTAACAGTCCAAGCACTGTAATGACACCTACACACCCATCACCCTATGAATAACAGTTGATATTTGAGTCTAAGCACTGTAATGCCACCCACCACGCCATGAATGACTGTTGATATTCACAGTCCAAGCACTGATGACACCCATACACCCACCACCCCATGAATGACTTGATATTTACAGTCCAAGCAATGTAATGACACCCACACACCCACCACCTCATGAATGACTGTTGATATTTACAGTCCAAGCACTATAATGACACCCACACACCCACAACCCCATGAATGATTGTTGATATATACAGTCTAAGCACTGTGATGACATCCTCAAACCCACCACCCCATGAATGACTTTTGATATTTACAGTCTAAGCACTGAAATGATAGCCACACACCCACCACGTAATGAATGATGGTTTATATATATAGTCCAAGAACTGTATTGACACCTACACACTCACCACCCCATGAATGACTGTTGATATTGACAGTCTAAGCACTGTCATGACACCAACACATGCACCACCCCATGAATGACTGTTGACATTTACAGTCCAAGCACTGTAATGACACCCACACACCGACCACCCCATGATTGACTGTTGATATTTACAGTCCAAGCACTGTAATGACACTTACACCTCCACCACCCAATTAATGACTGTTGATATTTACAGTCCAAGCACTGTAATGACACCCACACACCGACCACTCCATGAATGACTGTTGATATTTACAGTCCAAGCTCTATAATGACACTCACACACCCACCACCCGATGAATGACTGTTAATATTTACAGTCCAAGCACTGTAATGTCACCCACACACCCACCACCCAATGAATGATATTTGATATTTATAGTCCTTGGACTGTAATGATACCCAAACACCCACCACCCAATAAATGACTGTTGATATTTTCAGTCTAAGTACTATAATGACACCTACACACCCACCACACCATGAATGACTGTAAATATTTACAGTCCAAGCACTGTAATGACACCCACACAACTACCACTCCATGAATGACTGTTGATATTTACAGTCCAAGCTCTATAATGACACTCACACACCCAACACCCTATGAATGACAGTTGATATTTACAGTCAAAGAACTGTAACGACACCCACACACCCACAACCCCATGAATGACTGTTAATATTTACAGTCTGAGCACTGTAATGACACCCACAAACCCACCACCTAATTAATGATGGTTTATATTTACAGTCCAAGAACTGTAATGACACCCCACACCCACCATCCCATAAATTATGGTTGATATTTACAGTACAAGCACTGTAATGACACCTACACACCCACAACCCCAAGAATTACTGATGATATTTACAGTCTGAGCACTGTAATGACACCCACACACCGACCACCCCATGATTGACTGTTGATATTTACAGTCCAAGCTCTGTAATGACACTTACACCTCCACCACCCAATTAATGACTGTTGATATTTACAGTCCAAGCACTGTAATGACACCCACACACCCACCACTCCATGAATGACTGGTGATATTTACAGTCCAAGTTCTATAATGACACTCACACACCCACCACCCTATGAATGACGGTTGATATTTACAGTCCAACCACTGTAATAACACCCACACACCCACCACCCCATAAATAACGGTCGATATTTTCAGTCCGAGCACTGTAATGACATCCACACACCCACTACCCCATGAATGACTGTTAATATTTACAGTCCATGCACTGTAATGTCACACACACACCCACCACCCTATTAATGACTGTTGATATTTACAGTCAAAGAACTGTAATGACACCCACACACCCACAACCCCATGAATGACAGTTAATATTTACAGTCTGAGCACTGTAATGACACGCAAAAACCCACCACCTAATTAATGATGGTTTATATTTACAGTCCAAGAACTGTAATGACACCCCACACCCACCACCCCATGAATTATGGTTTATATTTACAGTCCAAGCACTGTAATGACACCTACACACCCACAACCCCATGAATTACTGATGATATTTACAGTCTGAGCACTTAAATGACACCTACACACCGACCACCCCATGATTGACTGTTGATATTTACAGTCCAAGCTCTGTAATGACACTTACACCTCCACCACCCAATTAATGACTGTTGATATTTACAGTCTAAGCACTGTAATGACACCCACACAACCACCACTCCATGAATGACTGTTGATATTTACAGTCCAAGCTCTATAATGACACTCACACACCCACCACCCTTTGAATGACGGTTGATATTTACAGTCCAACCACTGTAATAACACCCACACACACACCACTCCATATATAACGGTTGATATTTTCAGTCCGAGCACTGTAATGACATCCACACACCCACTACCCCATGAATGACTGTTATTATTTACAGTCCATGCACTGTAATGTCACACACACACCAACCACCCAATAAAGGATGGTTGATATTTACAGTACAAGAACTGTAATGAAACCCACACACCCACCACTCCATTAAGGACAGTTAATATTATTAGTCCAAGCACTGTAATGACATCCACACACCCACTACCCCATGAATGACTGATAATATTTACAGTCCAAACACTATAATGACACCCAAACACCCACATCCACATGAATAACTGTTTATATTTACAGTCCAAGCACTGTAATGACACCTACACACCCATCACCCTATGAATAACAGTTGATATTAGAGTCTAAGCACTGTAATGCCACCCACCACGCCATTAATGACTGTTGATATTCACAGTCCAAGCACTGATGACACCCATACACCCACCACCCCATGAATGACTTGATATTTACAGTCCACGCAATGTAATGACACCCACACACCAACCACCTCATGAATGACTGTTGATATTTACAGTCCAAGCACTATAATGACACCCACACACCCACAACCCCATGAATGATTGTTGATATATACAGTCTAAGCACTGTGATGACATCCTCACACACACCACCCCACGAATGACTATTGATATTTACAGTCTAAGCACTGAAATGACAGCCACACACCCACCACCGTATGATTAACTGTTGATATTTACAGTCCAAGCACTGCATAGACACCCAAACACCCACATCCCCATGAATAACTGTTGATATCTACAGTCCAAGAACTGTAATGACACCCACACACCCATCACCCCATTAATGACTGTTGATATTAGAGTCTAAGCACTGTAATGCCACCCACCACCCCAAGAATGACTGTTTATATTCACAGTCCAAGCACTAATGACACACAGACACCCACCACCCCTTGAATGACTTGATATTTACAGTCCAAGCAATGTAATGACACCCACACACCCACCACCCCATGAATGATTGTTGATATTTACAGTCTAAGCACTGTAATGACACCCTCACCCCCACCACCCCATGAATGACTGTTGATATTTACAGTCAAAGCACTGTAATGATGCCCCACACCCACCACCCCATGATAATGGTTGATATTTATAGTCCAAGCACTGTAATGACACTAACACACCCATCACTCCATGAATGACTGTTGATATTTACAGTCCAAACATTCTAATGACACCCACCACCTTATTAATGACTGTTGATATTTACAATCAAAACACTGTAATGACACCCACACACCCACCACCCAATGAATGACTGTTGATATTTACAGTCCAAGCACTGTAATGACACCCACATACCCACCACCCCATGATTGACTGTTGATATTTACAGTCCAAGCACTGTAATGACACTCATACACCCACCACCCCATGAATGACCGTTCCTTTCCCAAAGGCACATTTACGTAGGTTGATGGAGAGTCCTGCAGCTTGGAGACGTTCCATGAGAAGTTTGAGGCGACCCAGGTGTTCCTCCCAGGTATCTGCTACAATGACCACGTCATCCAGATACGCTGCAGTCCCCTCAAGGTCTGACGTCACCCAGTCGATAACTCTTTGGAAAGAAGCAGGAGCGTTACACATGCCAAAGGGTAATACTGTATACTGAAATAGTCCTGAAGGGGTGATGAATGCTGATATTTCCTTTGCCTTTTCTGTTAAGGGGATCTGATAATAACCTTTCAGTAGATCTATTGTGGTAATGTATTTTGATGTTCCAATGCTGTCAATTAGGTCTTCAATTAGGGGCAAGGGATAAGAGTCACGGATGGTAACTTGGTTCACCTTTCGGTAATCTGTACATAATCTATAGGACCCATCGGACTTTGAAACAAGGAGACAAGGGGAGGCCCAAGGTGAAATACTGGGTTCTGCTAAGTTATTATTAAGCAGGTAGGCAACTTCCTGTTCCATGATCTCTCTCTTCATTGGATTCAGTCTATAGGGAGATTGTCGTATGGGAGATCGACAAGAGTTTACCAACTTTACATCATGAAAAAGATAGGTACAATAACCAGGAGTGTCTGAGGTAACTGAAGAGTATTGGCTAAACAGGTCAGCTAGTTCCAACAGTTTTTGAGAACCTAGGTTAATATATTGAGGCAAGTTGTTAAGAATGACATTGTTTGAGTGGGAGTCATGATGTGAAGGGAAACTGGCGCCCTCATCTGCCTCGTCAACGTCCGATTTGGTCATAGGATCAACTTTGGTTGTACATAGGGTGATGGCATCTACCGACTCATCTTGTGCTAAACCACCATCCATCTTTACATCAACAGGTTCCTCACAAACTTCCTCTGGCTTTCTGGAATAGTAGGGCTTAATTAAATTGACATGTACAAGCTGGCTCTTTTTACGTCTATCAGGTGTAGTTACAATATAGTTGACTGGGTTGAGTCTCCTTTCCACCGTATAAGGTCCAGAATACTTCTTGGACAAGGGGGAACCAGGAATAGGCAAATAAACTAAAACATTTTGACCAGGAGAAAATATCCGAAATTTGGCTTTCCTGTCATAATTTTCCTTAGATTTGGATTGACTGATTAGTAGATTCTGTTTTGCATATTTCCTAACCCGATTAAGTTTCTCCACAAGATCAGAGACATACTCTTGGACGGTTACTGGGGTAGTTTGAGTAGTAAACCATTTGTCTTTTAAAACTTTTAAAGGTCCTCTGATGTTGCGTCCGTAGAGCATTTCGAAGGGGGAGAACCCTAAAGATTCTTGAAAAGACTCTCTGTAGGCAAACAACAGCCAGTCCAGAGACTCATCCCAGGCAGTTTCATGTTCAATGCAATATTTGGTTAACAACTGTTTCAGGGTCTGATGAAAACGTTCAAGACATCCCTGTGATTGAGGGTGATAAGCCGAAGAGGTTAAGTGATCCACTCCCAATTCCGTGAACACCTGTTTAAACACCTGGCTGGTAAAGTTAGTCCCCTGGTCTGTCTGTATTTGTTTGGGAATCCCTTTTGATGTAAACATATGCAACAAGGGTTTAATTATGGATTTAGCAGTGATATTTTTTAGAGGGAATGCCTCCGGGTACCGCGTTGTTGAATCCATTACCGTTAGTAAATATTGGTGTCCCTTCCTTGTCTTGGGAAGGGGTCCTACACAATCCAAAATGATTCGTTCAAAGGGTTCCTCAAGCACGGGAATGGAATATAAGGGGGCAGGGGGTATATGCTGATTAACATTACCAACCAGTTGGCAAACATGACAGGTCCTCACGAAATCTCTAACATCTTTCTTAACACCTGGCCAGAAAAAATTATCCAAGACCTTATAGTAGGTTTTACGGAACCCAAGATGTCCACTGCAACCGTCATGAGCTAGTTTTAATACATCTGGGCGTACCGAAACAGGCAACACGATCTGATGTGTTTCTGACCAAGAATCATCAACTGACAGAGTGGGAGGACGGTATGCACGCATGAGTACTCCTTGATCATAATAAAAGGCAGGTAGGGTATTTATATCCTTTTTGTCCAGAGCAGCATGGCACCCTGCAGCTAAAGAAGGGTCAGTTTCCTGTGCCTGTATTAAATTTTCTTTAGAGATAATATCATAAGACGGTATGTTAAATGACTGAGGTAAATATTGCTTCTGAGTAGCTCGTTGGGCCTGAGAACGAGTCACTACACAGGAGGGGAAAACATCGGTAGGTTCAGAAGGAAGTTCAAGTAAGGGCTTTTCTACAGTTAAAACATTAGGAACCACTAGATTACCTGCTATGTCATTACCAAGTAATAAATGAACTCCTTCAACAGGCAAGTTTCCTTCCTGTACTGCCACTTTGACACATGAGGTGACAAGGGGGCACTTAAGATAAATTTGGGCCACAGGGTATGAAGTCCGAGAGGTGAGGTCTGAAATTAGGATCCTATCTTTAGTAAAGTTACCTTCTAGATGGGGAAGAACATTACTTAGTAGTATGGACTGTGATGCCCCTGTGTCTCTTAAGATCTTAACAGGGTATGTTTGACCCTCCCTTGTTAGAGCCACTTCACCATCTAATATAAAGTCATCAAACAACTGTTTTGACTGAACACTATTGTTTGAAGCTACTGGGTTTAACGAGGTAGGGGGACCTGTTGCAACAGAATTTAAGCCTTTCCTACTACTTGTACACTTGGGGTGTTTACAAAACGCAATGGTATGGCCTGACTTTTTACAGTATGCACATGTTAACGGACTAGTAATGGACCCGCTACTCCTCGGCTTATCCCCAGATTCCCTGTATTCGAAATCACCAGAGGAAGCTTTTACAGAAAGGCTGAAGTCTCCCTCACACCTCGACCAGGTCTCCAGCCTCAAAGCCTGTGCATCTGCTAACTCCACCACCCTAAACAGTTCCATCTCGCCCCTCTCCTCTATGTATTTCACAATAGGAAAGGACGCCTTGTTCTTAAATTCCTCTAGGACAACGAGATTAACAAGTTCCGAATAGGTAGTGACAGAGAGTGCATTTAGCCATTTCTTAAAAAATTTAAGCTTTTCACTCGCAAATTCCCCGTATGTTTGATTCTTATTCTTGACAAGTTTCCTGAATTTATCTCTGTAAGTCTCTGGAGTTAATGCATGAGCATACAGAATCTGTTGCTTAACAAACTCGTAGTCATCAGGTCCGTCTAGGTTAATGTAGGTACGAAATGATTTAGCCGATAATTTAGGAGCAACCAGTGACATCCATTCCCTAACAGGCCACTCATATTTAGTTGCTAACCGTTCGAAAATGCCAAATGAACTCTCTATATCACTTTCATCAAAAGCAGGTATTATTGCAATTACATTAGATAAGTTAAAGGAAAGTTCCTTTTCCTTCACCCTAGATTCTTCTCTGCCTTGTTCTCTAGCCACAGCCAACTTTTCCCTTTCGAATTCTAGTTTCTCCCTTTCAAGCTGAATTTTCTCCCATTCTAGCTGGTATTGCAACGATATCGGGGGCTTTTCAGCTTCTACTGGGGGGGAAAGCTGAAAAACATCAGGGTTCGTTTGACTCTTACCACCCAGGGTCTTAACAGTGTGAGTTGGAGGGTGAGTTGGAAGATTAAGAGGAACCTGTTCCTCATCTTCCGTGTCGGGGAGAGCAGGGGTATCCATAATACCTTTCTTAATCAAATATTTTACAACAAGATCTTTAATTTCTGGCTTTGTGAGTTTACTTGGGTGAACAGGTAAAGAGATCTGAAAATGGTTCACTACTTTAATCCATTCACTCTTTTTAAGGATATTTATATATTCATGGGTGGGGTTAGCAAGGAAAGATTCAATATTGTAGCCCTCACCTTCCATCATTTGAAATAAACCAGACTAAATAGAATAAAGAGAATGAGTTTGGTGTGGACAAGGCGGCTTGATTGAAACACGACCCGACGTCTATGTTTTACGATTACCAAACTAGTGTTAATGACTGTCCCAGAGGAAAGTGAAAGAAAGCGCCCTTAAGTGTAGCCGCAACACTCAAAACATATAAAGGGCACTTTGAGTGTGCTTAATCTACCAGTTTTGTATACTGCACAACATACATCTAGATCACTTCAACTATGGAGGGAAGGTTTGCTTACAATTATATAGGTAGTTTTAAAACTATAGGATCCTGGCGAGGTCGCCATTTAATGTTATGACCAGTGAATTATTTCAGTTCATGCCCGAGAATAGGCATAACATTAAGTGTAAGAACGGATAACTTAAGTGGTTCACAAAGGATAATAGGGCATGAAGAGAGGGGATATTAATTATGCTTAAACAATTTAATAGGGAGGAGTATATGGTTACAATCCAATGCCTTACAATCTCCTAAAAATAATCATAGAAACCAGCACCTAATAATTACACATAACCTAGTAACAAAATACACGTAACCCAATGACAAAATACACTTACACACCTAATCATATTAAATACAATCACCCAAAATACAAACAACTTATGGCTACACCAGATACATAGAGGAAAGGGCAAGTGCTAATAACCATAATTACGTATGAAATGACAAGCGCGGCAGAGGTCAGCAAACACACAGACGAATGATGACTGGTAGACAGGGCTACCCCACACCAAGCAGGTATGAGGCAGGAAAACACACTGAGACTGAGACTGGTAAGGAAGACTGTCGACTGTGGCCGATTCCCCGAGCTTTATATCAACAGTTTCCCGCTAAAACTGGCTTGTCCTCTCCTGATTGGTGGATGAGAGAAGAGAGGAAACTTCCTGATTGGTCAACACCTGAAGTAGTGTTATGGTCGTTTAGTGATTTCCCCAGGCGTTGACATGGGTCGAATGGAGGGGCCGTAACAATATTTACAGTCAAACCACTGTAATAACACCCATCACCCCATCAATGACTTGATATTTACACTCCAAGCACTGTAATTACACCTACACACCCACCATTCCCTGAATGACTGTTGATATTTACCGTCCAAGCACTGTAATGACACACACTCCCACCAACCTATGAATTACTTGATATTTACACTCCAAACTCTGTAATAGCACCAACACACACCATGAATGACAGTTGATATTTACAGTCCAAGTACTGTAATGACACCCAGACACCCACCACCCCATGAATGACTGTTGATATTTACAATCCAAGCACTGTAATGACATCCACACACATCCACCATCCCATAAATGACTGTTGATATTTACAGTCCAAGCACTGTAATGACACCCCTACACCCACCACTAAATGAATGACTGTTGATATATACAGACCAATCACTGTAATGACACCCACACACCCACCACCCCATGAATGTCTATTGATATTTAAAGTCCAAGCACTGTAATGACACCATCACACCCACCACCCAATGAATGACTATTGATAGTTACAGTCCAAGCAATGTAATGACACCCACTAACCCACCACCCCATAAATGACTGTTGATATATACAGTCCAAGCACTGTAATGACACTCACCACCCCATAAATGACTGTTGATATTTACAGTCAAAGCACTGTAATAAAACCCACCACCCTATGAATGACGGTTGATATTTTCAGTCCAAGTACTGTAATGACACCCAGATACCCACCACCCCATGAATGACTGTTGATATTTACAATCCAAGCACTGTAATGACATCCACACACCTACCACCCCATGAATGACTGTTGATATTTACAATCCAAGCACTGTATTGACACCCACACACTGACCACCCCATAATTGACTGTTAATATTTACACTCTAAGCACTGTAATGACACCCACACACCCACCAACATATAAATGACTGTTGATATTTACATTCCATGCACTGTAATGAGACCCACACACAACCACTTCATGAATGACTGTTGATATTTACAGTCCAAGCAATGTAATGACACTCACACACCATCCACCCCATATATGACTGTTGATATTTACAGTCCAAGCACAGTAATGACACCCACACACCACCCACCCCATTAATGACTGTTGATATTTACAGTCCAAGCATTATAATGATACCCACACACCCACCACCCCATAAATGTCTGTTGATATTAACAGTCCAAGCACTGTAATGACACCCACACACTTACCATCCCATAAATGACTGTTGATATTTGCAGTCCAAGAGCTGTAATAACACCCAAACCCCCACCACCCTTTGAATTACTGTTGATATTTACAGTCCAAGCAATGTAATAACACCAACCATCGCATGAATGACTGTTGGTATTTAAAGTCCAAGCACTGTAATGACACACACACATCCACCATCCCATAAATGACTGTTGATATTTACAGTCCAAGCACTGTAATGACACCCCCACACCCACCACTAAATGAATGACTGTTGATATATACAGACCAATCACTGTAATGACACCCACACACCCACTACCATATGAATGTCTATTGATATTTACAGTCCAATCACTGTAATGTCACCCACACACCCACCACCCCATGAATGACTATTGATAGTTACAGTCCAAGCAATGTAATGACACCCACACACCCACCACCCCATGAATGACTGTTGATATATACAGTCCAAGCACTGTAATGACACTCACCACCCCATGAATGACTGTTGATATTTACAGTCAAAGCACTGTAATGAAACCCACCACCCTATAAATAACGGTAGATATTTACAGTCCAAGCACTGTAATGACACCTACACACCCACCACCCCATGAATGACTGTTGATATATATTAACAGTCCAAGAACTGTAATGATACACAAACACCCACCACCCTATGAATGACTGTAGATATTTAGAGTCCAAGCACTGTAATGACACACACATATCAACCCATGAATTACTGTTGATATTTACAATAGAAGCACTGTAATGTCACCTACCATCCCATGAATGACTGTTGGTATTTAAAGTCCAAGCACAGTAATGACACCCACACACCCAAAACCCAATGAATTACTTTTGATAATTACAATCCAAGCAATGTAATGACACCAACAACCCACCACCCCATGAATGACTGTTGATATTTACAGTCCAAGCACTGTAATGACACCCACACAACCACAACCCAATGAATGATGGTTAATATTTATAATCCAAGCACTGTAATATCACCCACACACCCACCACCCCTGGAATGACTGTTGATATTTACAGTCCAATCACTGTAATGATACCCACACACCCACTTTCCCATAAATAACTGTTAATATTTACAGTCCAAGCACTGTAATGACACCGACCACCCCATTAATGACTATTGATATTTACAGTCCAAACACTGTAATGATACCCACTCATCCATCACCCCACGAATGACTGTTGATATTTACAGTCAAAGCACTGTAATGACACCCAGCACCCCATGAATGACTTGATATTTACAATCCAAGCACTGTAATTACACCTACACACCCACCACCCCCTGAATGACTGTTGATATTTACAGTCCAAGCACTGTAATGACACACACTCCCACCAACCTATAAATGACTTGATATTTACACTCCAAACTCTGTAATAGCACCCACACACACCATGAATGACAGTTGAAATTTACAGTCCAAGTACTGTAATGACACCCAGACACCCACCACCCAATAAATAACTGTTGATATTTACAGTCCAAGCACTGTAATGAGACCTACACACAAACCACTACATAAATGACTGTTGATATTTACAGTTCAAACACTGTAATGACACTCACACACCATCCACCCCCTGAATGACTGTTGATATTTACAGTCCGAGCACTGTAATGACACCCACACACCCTCCACCCCAATAATGACCATTGATATTTATAGTCCGAGCACTGTAATGACACTCACACATCCACCACCCAATAAATGACTGTTGATATTTACAGTCAATGCACTGTAATGACACCCAACACCTCATGAATGACTGTTGATATTTACAGTCCAAGCACTGTAATGACACCCAAACACCCACCACCCCATTAATGAATGTTGATATTTACAATCCAAGCACTGTAATGACACCCACACACCCACCACCCCATGAATGACTGTTGATATATACAGTCCAAACACTTTAATGACACCCACACACACACCACCTCTTGAATAACTGTTTATATTTACAGTCCAAGCACTGTAATGACACTAACAATCCCATGAATGACTGTTGATATTTAATGTACAATCACTATAATGACACCCACACACCCCATGATTGACTGTTGATATTTACTATCCAAGCACTGTACAGACACCCACACACCCACCACCCCATGAATGACTGTTGATATTTACAGTCCAGGCAATGTAATGGAACCCACAAACACACCGCCCCATGAATGACAGTTGATACTTATAGTCCTAACACTGTAATGACACCCACACACATGCCACCCAATGAATGACTGTTGATATTTACAGTCCAGGCAATGTAATGGAACCCACATGCCCACCACCCAATAAATGACAGTTGATACTTACAGTCCAAGCACTGTAGTGACACCCACACACCTGCCACCCAATGAATGACTGTTGATAATTACAGTCCAAACACTGTAATGACACCCATACAACCACCACCCCATGAATGACTCTTGATATTTACAGACCAAGCACTGTAATGATACCCACAAACCCACCACCACATGAATGACTTTTGATATTTACAGTCCATGCACTGTAATGACACCCACATATACACCAACTTATGAATGGCTGTTGATATTTACAGTCTAAGCTCTGTAATAACAACCACACACCAACCACCCCATGAAAGACTGTTGATATTTACAGTCCAAGCACTGTTTTGAAACACACACACCCACCACCCCGTGATTGACTGTTGATATTTACAGTCCAAGCACTGTAATGACACCCAAACACCCAGCACCCGATGAATAACTGTTAATATTTACAGTCCAAGCACTCTAATGACACCCACACACCCAACACCCCATAAATGACTATTGATATTTACAGTCAAAGCACTGTAATGACACCCACACACTCACCACCCTATGAATGAATGTTGATATTTACAGTACAAGCACTGTAATGACACCCACCACCCCATTAATGACATTTGATATTTATAGTCCAAGCACTGTAATGACACCCACACACTTACCACCCCATGAATGACAGTTGATATTTACAGTCCAAGTACTCTAATGACAATAACCACCCGATGAATGACTGTTCATATTTACCGTCCAAGCACAGTAATGACACCCACACTACCACAATCCCATGAATGACTGTTGATATTTAAAGTCCAAGCACTGTATTTACACCAACACACCTACCACCCCATGAATGACTGTTAATATTTACAGTCCAAGCACTGTAATGACACCCACAGACCAACCACCCTATGAATGACTGTTGATATTTACACACCAAGCACTGTAATGACCATCACACTCCTATCACCCCATGAATGACTGTTGATATTTACAGTCCAAGCACTGTAATGACACTCACACACATACCACCCCATTAATGACTGTTGATATTTACAGTCCGAGCACTGTAATTAAACCAACTAACCCATGTATGACTGTTGATATTTACAGTCCAAGTACTGTAATGACATTCACCGCCCCATTAATGACTGTTGATATTTACTGTCCAAGCTCTGTAATGACACCGACACACCCACCATCCCTTGAATGACTGTTGATATCTACAGTCCAAGCACTGTAATGAAACCCACACAACCACCACCGTATAATGACTGTTGATACTTAAAGTACAAGCACTGTAATGACTCCCACCACCCCATGAATGATGGTTGATATTTATTTTCCAAGCATTGTAATGACACCCACACACCCACAACCCCAAGAATGACTGTTGATATTTTCAGTCTAATCATTGTAATAACACCCACAGACTAACCACCCCATGAATGACTGTTGATATTAACAGTCCGAGCACTGTAATGACACCCACACACCCACCACCCAATGAATGACTGTTGATATATACAGTCCAAACACTTTAATGACACCCACACACACACCACCTCTTGAATAACTGTTTATATTTACAGTCCAAGCACTGTAATGACACTAACAATCCCATGAATGACTGTTGATATTTAATGTACAATCACTATAATGACACCCACACACCCCATGATTGACTGTTGATATTTACTATCCAAGCACTGTACAGACACCCACACACCCACCACCCCATGAATGACTGTTGATATTTACAGTCCAGGCAATGTAATGGAACCCACAAACACACCGCCCCATGAATGACAGTTGATACTTATAGTCCTAGCACTGTAATGACACCAACACACTCACCATGCCATGAATGACTGTTGATATTTACATTCCAAACACTGTAATGACACCCACACACCAACCACCCCATAAATGACTGTTGATATTTACAGTTCAAGCACTGTAATGACACCCTCACACCCACCACTCCATGAATGATGGTTTATATTCACAGTCTTAGCACAGTAATGCCACCCACACACCCACCACCCCATGAATGACTGTTGATATTTACAGTCCAGGCAATGTAATGGAACCCACATACCCACCACCCAATGAATGACAGTTGATACTTACAGTCCAAGCACTGTAATGACACCCACACACATGCCACCCAATGAATGACTGTTGATATTTACAGTCCAGGCAATGTAATGGAACCCACATGCCCACCACCCAATAAATGACAGTTGATACTTACAGTCCAAGCACTGTAGTGACACCCACACACCTGCCACCCAATGAATGACTGTTGATATTTACAGTCCAAACACTGTAATGACACCCATACAACCACCACCCCATGAATGACTCTTGATATTTACAAACCAAGCACTGTAATGATACCCACAAACCCACCACCACGTGAATGACTTTTGATATTTACAGTCCATGCGCTGTAATGACACCCACATATACACCAACTTATGAATGGCTGTTGATATTTACAGTCTAAGCTCTGTAATAACAACCACACACCAACCACACCATGAAAGACTGTTGATATTTACAGTCCAAGCACTGTTTTGAAACACACACACCCACCACCCCGTGATTGACTGTTGATATTTACAGTCCAAGCACTGTAATGACACCCAAACACCCAGCACCCCATGAATAACTGTTAATATTTACAGTCCAAGCACTCTAATGACACCCACACACCCAACACCCCATAAATGACTATTGATATTTACAGTCAAAGCACTGTAATGACACCCACCACCCCATGAATGACGGTTGATATTTATAGTCCAAGCACTGTAATGACACCCACACACTTACCACCCCATGAATGACAGTTGATATTTACAGTCCAAGTACTCTAATGACAATAACCACCCGATGAATGACTGTTCATATTTACCGTCCAAGCACAGTAATGACACCTACACTACCACAATCCCATGAATGACTGTTGATATTTACAGTCCAAGCACTGTATTTACACCAACACACCTACCACCCCATGAATGACTGTTAATATTTACAGTCCAAGCACTGTAATGACACCCACAGACCAACCACCCTATGAATGACTGTTGATATTTAAAGTCCAAGCACTGTAATGACACCCGCACACCCACCACCCCATGAATGACTATTGATAGTTACAGTCCAAGCAATGTAATGACACCCACTAACCCACCACCCCATAAATGACTGTTGATATATACAGTCCAAGCACTGTAATGACACTCACCACCCCATAAATGACTGTTGATATTTACAGTCAAAGCACTGTAATGAAACCCACCACCCTATGAATGACGGTTGATATTTTCAGTCCAAGTACTGTAATGACACCCAGATGCCCACCACCCCATGAATGACTGTTGATATTTACAATCCAAGCACTGTAATGACATCCACACACCTACTACCCCATGAATGACTGTTGATATTTACAATCCAAGCACTGTATTGACACCCACACACTGACCACCCCAAAATTGAATGTTAATATTTACACTCTAAGCACTGTAATGACACCCACACACCCACCAACATATAAATGACTGTTGATATTTACATTCCATGCACTGTAATGAGACCCACACACAACCACTTCATGAATGACTGTTGATATTTACAGTCCAAGCAATGTAATGACACTCACACACCATCCACCCCATATATGACTGTTGATATTTACAGTCCAAGCACTGTAATGACTCCCACAAACCCTCCACCCCAATAATGACCATTGATATTTATAGTCCAAGCACTGTAATGACACCCACACATCCACCACCCAATGAATAACTGTTGATATTTACAGTCCAAGCACAGTAATGACACCCACACACCACCCACCCCATTAATGACTGTTGATATTTACAGTCCAAGCATTATAATGATACCCACACACCCACCACCCCATAAATGTCTGTTGATATTAACAGTCCAAGCACTGTAATGACACCCACACACTTACCATCCCATAAATGACTGTTGATATTTGCAGTCCAAGCACTGTAATAACACCCAAACCCCCACCACCCTTTGAATTACTGTTGATATTTACAGTCCAAGCAATGTAATAACACCAACCATCGCATGAATGACTGTTGGTATGTAAAGTCCAAGCACTGGAATGACACACACACATCCACCATTCCATAAATGACTGTTGATATTTACAGTCCAAGCACTGTAATGACACCCCCACACCCACCACTAAATGAATGACTGTTGATATATACAGACCAATCAATGTAATGACACCCACACACCCACCACCATATGAATGTCTATTGATATTTACAGTCCAATCACTGTAATGACACCCACACACCCACCACCCCATGAATGACTATTGATAGTTACAGTCCAAGCACTGTAATGACACTCACCACCCCATGAATGACTGTTGATATTTACAGTCAAAGCACTGTAATGAAACCCACCACCCTATAAATGACGGTAGATATTTACAGTCCAAGCACTGTAATGACACCTACACACCCACCACCCCATGAATGACTGTTGATATATATTAACAGTCCAAGAACTGTAATGATACACAAACACCCACCACCCTATGAATGACTGTAGATATTTAGAATCAAAGCAATGTAATGACACACACACATCAACCAATGAATTACTGTTGATATTTACAGTAGAAGCACTGTAATGTCACCTACCATCCCATTAATGACTGTTGGTATTTAAAGTCCAAGCACAGTAATAACACCCACACACCCAAAACCCAATGAATGACTTTTGATAATTACAATCCAAGCACTGTAATGACACCAACAACCCACCACCCCATGAATGACTGTTGATATTTACAGTCCAAGCACTGTAATGACACCCACACAACCACAAACCAATGAATGATGGTTAATATTTATAATCCAAGCACTGTAATATCACCCACACACCCACCACCCTTGGAATGACTGTTGATATTTACAGTCCAATCACTGTAATGATACCCACACACCCACCTTCCCATAAATGACTGTTGATATTTACAGTCCAAGCACTGTAATGACACTGACCACCCCATTAATGACTATTGATATTTACAGTCCAAGCACTGTAATGATACCCACTCATCCATCACCCCACGAATGACTGTTGATATTTACAGTCCAATCACTGTAATGATACCCACACACCCACCTTCCCATTAATGACTATTGATATTTACAGTCAAAGCACTGTAATGACACCCAGCACCCCATGAATGACTTCATATTTACAATCCAAGCACTGTAATTACACCTACACACCCACCACCCCCTGAATGACTGTTGATATTTACAGTCCAAGCACTGTAATGACACACACTCCCACCAACCTATAAATGACTTGATATTTACACTCCAAACTCTGTAATAGCACCCACACACACCATGAATGACAGTTTAAATTTACAGTCCAAGTACTGTAATGACACCCAGACACCCACCACCCAATAAATAACTGTTGATATTTACAGTCCAAGCACTGTAATGAGACCTACACACAAACCACTACATGAATGACTGTTGATATTTACAGTTCAAACACTGTAATGACACTCACACACCATCCACCCCCTGAATGACTGTTGATATTTACAGTCCGAGCACTGTAATGACACCCACACACCCTCCACCCCAATAATGACCATTGATATTTATAGTCCGAGCACTGTAATGACACTCACACATCCACCACCCAATAAATGACTGTTGATATTTACAGTCAATGCACTGTAATGACACCCAACACCTCATGAATGACTGTTGATATTTACAGTCCAAGCACTGTAATGACACCCAAACACCCACCACCCCATTAATGAATGTTGATATTTACAATCCAAGCACTGTAATGACACCCACACAAACACCACCCCATGAATGACTGTTGATATGTACAGTCCAAGCACTTTAATGACACCCACACACCCACCACCTCGTGAATGACTGTTTATATTTACAGTCCAAGCACTGTAGTGACACTAACAACCCCATGAATGACTGTTGATATTTACAATACAATAACTAAAATGACACCCACACACCCAATGATTTACTGTTGATATTTACTATCCACGCACTGTACTTACACCCACACACCCACCACACCTTAAATGACTGTTGATATTTACAGTCCAGGCAATGTAATGGAACCCACACACATACCACCCCATGAATGACAGTTTAAACTTACAGTCCAAGCACTGTAATGACACCCACACACTCATCATGCCATGAATGACTGTTGATATTTACAGTTCAAGCACTGTAATGACACCCTCTTACCCACCACTCCATGAATGATGGTTGATATTTACAGTCTTAGCACTGTAATGACACCCACACACCCACCACCACTTGATTGACTGTTGATGTTGACAGTCCGAGTTCTGTAATGACACCCACACCCCCACCACTCCATGAATGACTGTTGGTATTTAAAGTCCAAGCTCTGTAATGACACTCACACACTCACCACCCTATGAATAACTGTTGATATTTACAGTCCAAGCACTGTAATGACACCCACACACCCAACACCCCACAATTTTTTTGATTTTTACAGTCAAAGCACTATAATGACACACACCACCCCATGAATGACTGTTGATATTTACAGTCCTAGCACTGTAATGACACCCACACACTCACCACCCCATGAATGACTGTTGATATTTACAGTCCAAGTATTGTAATGACACACACCACCCTATGAATGACTGTTGATATTTACAGTTCAAGCACTGTAATGACACCCACACAGCTACCACCACATGAATAATGGTTGATATTTACATCCAAGCACTGTAATTACACCCACACACCCATCACACCATGAATGACTGTTGATATTTACAGTTCAAGCACTTTAATGATACCCATACACCCACCACCCCATAAATGACTGTTGATATTTACAGTCTAAGCACTGGAGTGACAACCAACACCCCATGGAAAACTGTTGATATTAGCAGTCCAAGCACAGTTATGATACCCATACACCCACCACCCCATGAATGACTGTTGATATTTACAGTCCAAGCACTGTAATGACACTCAAACATCCACCTCTCCATGAATGAATGTTGATATTTACAGTTCAAGCACTTTAATGATACTCATAACCCCACCACCCCATAAATGACTGTTGATATTTACAGTCTAAGCACTGGAGTGACACCCAACACCCCATGAATAACTGTTGATATTAGCAGTCCAAGCACAGTAATGACACCCATACACCCATCACCCCATGAATGACTGTTGATATTTATAGTCCAAGCACTGTAATGACACCCACACACCCACCACACCATGAATGACTGTTAAAATTAAAAGTCCAAGAAATGTAATTACACCTACACACCCTCCGGCCCATGAATGACTGTTGATATTTACAGTCTTAGCTCTGTAATGGCACCCATACACCCACCAACCCATGAATGAATGTTAATATTTAGAGTCCAAGCACTGTAAAGACACCCACACACCCAACACCCCATAAATGACGATTTTTACTGTCAAAGCACTGTAATGACACCCACCACCCCATGAATGACTGTTAAAATTAAAAGTCCAAGAAATGTAATTACACCTACACACCCTCCGGCCCATGAATGACTGTTGATATTTACAGTCCTAGCACTGTAATAACACCCAAATACTTACCACCCCATGAATGACTATTGATATTTACAGTCCAAGTATTGTAATGACACCCACAACCCCATGAATGACAGTTGATATTTACAGTCCAAGCAGTGTAATAACACCCACCACCCCATGAATGACTATTGATATTTACAGTCCAAGTACTGTAATGACACCCACTCACCTATCACCCGATGAATGACTGATGATATTTGCAGTCCAAGCACTGTAATAACACCCTCACATCTACCACCCCATAAATGACTGTTGATATTTACAGTCAAAGCACTGTAATGACAACAACCACCCCATGAATGACTGTTGATAATGAAAGTCCAAGCACTGTAATTACACCTACACACCCTCCAGCCCATGAATGACTGTTGATATTTACAGTCTAAGTTCTGTAATGGCACCCATACACCCACCAACCCATGAATGACTGTTGATATTTACACTCCAAGCACTGTAATGACACACCCACACCCACCAACCCAAGAATGACTGTTGATATTTACAGTCCAAGCACTGTAATGACACCCACAAACTCATGAATGACAGTTGATATTTACAGTCCAAGCACTGTAATGACACCCACACACTTATCACCCCATGAATGACTGTTGATATTTACAATCCAAGCACTGTAATGACACCCACACACACACCACTCCATGAATGACTGCTGATATTTACAGTCTAAGCACTGTAATGACACCCACACACCCACCACCCCATGCATTACTGTTGATATTTACAGTTTAAGCACTGTAATGACACCCACACACACACTACCCTATGAACAATGGTTGATATTTACAGTCCAAGCACTGTAATGACACCCACACACCCACCACCCCATGCATGACTGTTGATATTTACAGTCCAAGCACTCTTAACCCCTTTGGACCGATCAACCGACATGTCGGTGATAAAAAAAATTAATGGTTCGCTCCGAATAACCGAAATGTTGGCGTACCTATAAAAAACTGTAGCGAGTAGCTAGCGAGCTGTCGTTGGTAAGGATGGAAAGCTAACGTCCTTGAGCAAAGGTTTGACTGTGGTAGTGGTGTCTGGCTACTGCGTATGCTGGTGGGTGGAGCCTAAACCTACCCCCACCAACAAGGACCCCATGTATCCCCTTATATGCATGGGAATATGTTTGTTGATGTAGTTTATTTTGACTTTACAGTATTTTAGAGTTACATTGAATATTTTAGGCATTTACATGCAGAATATTACACATAAATATGTACACATACAACCTTGTATACTCCGTGTACAGTGCGTAGTACTGTGTATATACGCACACTGTACTCAAGTTGGACGTGTTTTTCTGTCTTGTGTGTGCTATCAGTGTCACACCTGATACAGGGCAGCTGGCTGCCTGGGCGAACAGTTTATCTGAGAAGCCGATAAACTCGGTCGCTGCCTTCATGGAGATGCAAGACGAAATATACATAGGCCTACAAGAATGTATACATGCAGTCGTGTATACACAAGGAGTTTCTCGTATCTCTCTGTTGTCTATTATACTCCAGGAGAGTCTAGACAGACAAAATTACACTGAAATACATTTATTATCATTGAAAACCACTTAGACGCATTGTTTAGGTGTTTATTTACATGTTTAGAGTATATGCAGACCGTATGAGATTTTCTTTCTTGCGTTTCAGGGGATACTATTTTTTTTTTTTTTCGGAATTTGACGCTCTGTCATACGCAAACGCGTACACCTAGGAGGCTCCCGTTTTCAGTTCCTGGTGTGTAAATTCAAGCTCTTTCATTCTATAAGAACAAAATTTGCCCACATGAAAGTTGGAAATTGACCCCCAGAAGTCGGCTGGGGGGTGATTAAAAAAAAAAAAAAGTTGGTCCTAAGGGGTTAATGACACCCACACACCCACCACCCCATGAATGACTGTTAATATTTACAGTCCAAGCACTGTAATGACACCCACACACCCACCACCCTATAAATGACTGTTGATATTTACAGTCCAAGCACTCTATTAACACCCACAACCCAATGAATAATTGTTGATATTTATATTCCAAGCACTGTAATGACAGCCACACCCACAAACACAACCCCATGAATGACTGTTGATATTTAAAGTCCATGCACTGTAATGACACTCAATCACCGACCACCCCATGTATGACTGTTGTTATTTATAGTCCAAGCACTGTAATGACACCCACCACCCCATGAATGACTGTTGATATTTACAGTAAAAGCACGGTAATGACACCCACACACCCACCACTTCATGAATGACTGTTGATACTTACAGTCCAAGCACAGTAATGACACCACCACAATCATCATTTTATGAATGACTGTTGATATTTAACCCCTTAGGACCGATTGACCGACATGTCGGTGATAAAAAAATTAATCGTTCCCTCCGAATAACCGACATGTCGACGTACCTACAAAAAACTGTAGCGAGTAGCTAGCGAGCTGGCGTTGGTAACGATGGAAAGCTAACGTCCTTGAGAAAATGTTTGACTGTGGTATTGGTGTCTTGCAGCAGCGTATGCCAACAAGGAAATATCTCACCACTACATGTTGTTTTCTTATGTTTCTTGTATCTCTCTGCTGTCTACTATACTCCAGGAGAGTCTAGACACACAAAATTACATTGAAATACGTTTATCATCATTGAAAACCACTTAGACGCATAAACTAGGTGTTTATATACATGTTTACAGCGTATGCAGAGCGTATGAGGTTTTCTTTCATGTGTTTCAGGGGATACTATTTATTTATTTTCGGATTTTGATGCTCTGTCATACGCAAACGCGTACACCTAGAAGGCTCCCGTTTTCAGTTCCTGGTGTGTAAATTCAAGCTCTTTCATTCTGTAAGAACAAAATTTGCCTACATGAAAGTTGAAAATTGACCCCCAGAAGTCGACTGGGGAAGAAAAAAAAAAGAAGTCGGTCCTAAGGGGTTAATGTCCTAGCACTGTAATGACACCCACACACCCACAACCCCATTAATGACTGTTGATATTTACAGTCCAAGCACTGTAATGACACCCACAATCTCACCACCCCATGAATGACTGTTGATATTTAGTCTAAGTACTGTAATGACACTCACACACACAACATCCCATGAATGACTGTTGATATTTACAGTCTAAGCACTGTTATGACACCCACACACCCACCACCTCATGAATGCATGTTGATATTTACAGTCTAAGCACTCTAATGACACCCACAAACCCACCACCACGTGAATGACTTTTGATATTTACAGTCCATGCGCTGTAATGACACCCACATATACACCAACTTATGAATGACTGTTGATATTTACAGTCTAAGCTCTGTAATAACAACCACACACCAACCACCCCATGAAAGACTGTTGATATTTACAGTCCAAGCACTGTTTTGAAACACACACACCCACCACCCCGTGATTGACTGTTGATATTTACAGTCCAAGCACTGTAATGACACCCAAACACCCAGCACCCCATGAATAACTGTTAATATTTACAGTCCAGGCACTCTAATGACACTAACACACCCAACACCCCATAAATGACTATTGATATTTACAGTACAAGCACTGTAATGACACCCACCACCCCATAAATGATGGTTGATATTTATAGTCCAAGCACTGTAATGACACCCACACACTTACCACCCCATGAATGACAGTTGATATTTACAGTCCAAGTACTCTAATGACAATAACCACCCGATGAATGACTGTTCATATTTACCGTCCAAGCACAGTAATGACACCCACACTACCACAATCCCATGAATGACTGTTGATATTTACAGTCCAAGCACTGTATTTACACCAACACACCTACCACCCCATGAATGACTGTTAATATTTACAGTCCAAGCACTGTAATGACACCCACAGACCAACCACCCTATGAATGATTGTTAATATTTACAGTCCAAGCACTGTAATGACACCCAAACTCCCACCACAGCATTGTTACAACCAGGACGTTTAAAACTCTTAAACATTTAAAAGTTATTATTTAATTCCAGGCTCTAGTCCTACGGCTATAACAATAAGTTGAATTAATAAAGAACTTGAAACATTTAGATAATATGATGTAAATAAAGAGAATAAATGACAAACAACTAAACACCTTATAACTATAAACTTAACCTATACATATACAAGAATAACTGGTGAGACATAAGAGAAAAGAACAGAATATATAATAAACGATACGTATGTGAATGTAGACAGATTACTGGCAGACACTCGTTATGGTGGTGGTATCGAGTGTGTAGGCTGAGAGGAGTTGGATGGAGGAGGAGACCCTTACAGGGTGAGTGGGGCCTTGATACTGACTGTGTGTCTTGACGACGACTGGAAGTCACCTCTTCTGAGGCCTCATGAACCCCCGAACCCAACTCCATAGTGAGTTCGGATGTTTTAGGCCAATATTGGTAGTGGTACTTGAAGGTAGTTAGGAAGTAGAGTGGTGTAGAGGAGAGGATCGTAACAGACCCCCCTGCCGAAGACCTCCGCAGGACTTGTCCGTAGGAGGTTATAGAGGGTTACGGGAAAGAGTGTCCGCGATGAGGTTGTCAACTCCCCTGATATGTCGAACTTCTAGGTGATAAGGTTGTAGTGCCAACGCCCATCTTAGGATTCTTTGATTGGAAGTTTTCATTTTCTGGATGAAGGCCAGGGGGTTATGGTCCATGTACACCTGAACCTTGTCAAGAGCCGTCCGTACATAACATTCAAATTTCTTGACCGCTAGTATGAGTGCCATGGCCTCCTTCTCGATGGTTGAATACTTGGCCTGATGTGGTTTCAGTTTGGCCGAAAAGAAGGCGACAGGATGTAGTACAGATGATGTGGTTGCTGGCTGCAGGAGTACCGCTCCAACTCCAACTCCACTGGCATCCACTTGGAGATTAAATGGCTGGTCGAAGTCTGAAGTTTTTAGTACTGGCTTGGACGTGAGGAAAGTTTTGAGCTTGTTGAAGGATTCTTCACAGGCAACTGTCCAATTGAAAGGTGCCTTAGGACTGGTGAGCTGGGTTAGGGGAGCTGCGATGGTTGCAAAGTTGACACAGAATCTTCGGTAATAACCCACCATTCCAAGAAATCTCATCACTTCCTTCCTGGTTCTGGGAATGGGAAAGGCCAGAATTGCTCTGATTTTGGCTTCTTTTGGTCGTAAGCTTCCCACAACGTGGCCTAAATAGATGACTGTGCCTCTTCCAAACACAGACTTCCTCAGATGGATGGTCAAGCCCGCCTCTCGTAATCGTTGAAAGAGGTCGTTCAGGCGGGAGAGATGTTCTTCCCAACTGTCGGCCACCACCACCACGTCATCCAGGTATGCAGCAGTCCCTCGCAGGTCCCTCACAACAGAGTTTATCATCCTTTGGAAGGTAGAAGGGGCGTTAGTTAACCCGAAAGGCATTACTTTATATTGGTAGAGCCCAAATGGTGTGATAAAGGCTGAAAAGGTTCGGGCCCTCTTTGTGAGCGGGACCTGGTAATAACCTTTCTGAAGGTCTATTGTACTTATATACTTTGATGAACCCACTTGATCTAATAATTGTTCAATTAGAGGTAATGAAAAAGCATCCCTGACAGTGACTTCGTTAAGTTTCCTGTAATCAGTGCACATTCGATAAGAGTGGTCTGGTTTAGGAACTAATAAACATGGAGCTGCCCAAGGAGAGATGCTAGGTTCAGCTAAATGATAGTCTAAGAGATACTGAACTTCCTGTTTTAGAATGGCAGTTTTAGCAGGATTTAGTTTATATGGTGCAAGCCTAATGGGAGCTTTGCACTTTTCTGTAAGGGAGATGTCATGAGAAATGATAGTACACAAACCAGGACGATCAGCTGTGATTTCAGGATACTTTGACAACAGGGACTTAATATCCTTACAGAAGGAGTTTTCTAGTTCTGAACAATAGTATTGAAAATTTGATAAAAGGTGACTGTTTGGGAAAAATCCATTGGATGTTGGGTCTCCTGGCTCGTCACCTGATGTTCTGGAGAGATGATCGTGAATGAGATTAATATGAACCCATTGAGACTTTTTCCGCCTATCTGGCGTTTCTATTACATAGTTGAGAGGACTGAGCTTTTCTTTTATAACATAAGGTCCACTATAACGCTTCTGTAGGGGATTACCATGGCTGGGCAGAAAAGCTAGAACCTTTTGTCCTACTTTAAATGTTCTAAGGACTGCCTTAGTTCCCCACAACTGGGTTGTCCTGTCCTGCAACTGAGACAAGTGGGACTTCGCAAAAGTGCGGACCGTTTGCAACTTCTTGCCTAATTCAGATAGATATTGATTGACTGTTAAAGGATTGGGTTGAGAGTCGAACCATTTATCCTTAAAGATCTTCAAGGGACCTCGGATAGGTCGTCCAAATAAAAGTTCAAATGGGGAGACCCCCAAGGCATCATGGTTCGCCTCTCTTATGGCAAACAAGAGCCAATCCAAATGAGTGTCCCAGCTTGTTCCAGCCTCATGACAGTATTTTCTCAACATAGTTTTAATGGCTTGGTGATATCTCTCCAGACACCCCTGAGATTGAGGGTGGTAAGCAGAGGAAGTGACATGTTTTATCCCTAACTCTGCCAGGACCTGTTGGAACATATTACTGGTGAAATTAGTCCCTTGGTCAGACTGAATTATTTTTGGCACTCCCATTGATGTGAAAAGATGTAGCAATGGTTTTACAATGGATTTAGTTGTTATGGATTTAAGAGGAAAGGCTGCAGGATAGCGAGTAGCCAGATCAACAACCGTTAGGATGTATTGATTTCTCTGTTTACTTACAGGCAGGGGTCCTACACGATCTATAATTATCTTTTCAAATTGCTCATTAATGATAGGGATGGTTTTGAGAGGAGCAATAGGAATTGGTCTATTTGGCTTTCCCACAATCTGGCAAATATGACAGGTCATCACAAAGTCAGAGATATTCTTTCTCATTCCCGGCCAGTAGAAATGTGCTAACACCTTAAGATAAGTCTTCCTCATACCAAGATGTCCTGCATATCCATCATGGGCTAATTTCATTATGCTATTGCGGACAGAATGGGGGACAACAACTTGGTGTGTTTCTGACCAGGCATCTTTGTCTGAGTGGTGTGGGGGTCTGTAGGCTCTCATTAGAATACCATCCTGATGATAATAATTAGGTAATGTGTTCTCTTCGGCTTTGTCATTCGCAATGTGAATCAACTTAGCTAGTGAGGGATCACGTTGTTGTGCGGTGATCAGTTCCTTTTTAGATAAGGTGGTGTTAATTAAATCCTCTGGGACAAATGAAGGAGGGTTTAAGGAAGGGAGGAAGGAGGGTGACTGAGTGAGTTTGGTTTGGGATCGAGTGACAGCACAAGCTGGAAATAAAGAGGGAGTGGTTTCATCCACACTGGAGGTTGGGCTTTTCTCTAAGGGAGATTTTACAGTGTTTATTGGAGGAAGTACCGAGGATCCTGCCAGGTCGTTTCCCAATAGAAAATGCACTCCTTGCACAGGTAATGTCTCACTGACTGCAACACGAACAAGGCCAGTGATGAGGGGACATTGTAAGTAAATCTCAGCTAATGGGTAAGAATAACTACTGGTCAGGTCAGAAACTACCACTTTCTCTCCTGTATACGTCTCCGCTATATTCGAGAAGACACTTGACAAGATGATACTCTGTGCACAAGCTGTATCTCTAAGGATATTAATTGGAACCTTTGAATCATCAACAATCGAAGCAACTCCTGTGAAAGTGAATGGTTCAAACAAGGCTTGTATCAGGGCTGGGATATTAGTGGCAGCAACGGGTCTTGGATGGTTGATGGTTTGTCGATTGGGATAAGAAGGTTGGTTTGAGTCATGACATCCTGGATGAAGACATTTTCTAATAGTATGGCCCATCTTTTTACAATACCTGGATTGTACTCCTGACCGGGAATAAGATCCATGCCCCCCAGACTCACCAACCGGTCTCGAGAAGTAACCATCAGGGGACGGCCTTACAGATTTTCCTCCTCCACGTCCCCACCCATCCACCATTAGTGCATGGGCATCTGCCAGCTCCGCCGCACGACATAACTCTGTCTCACCTCTCTCCTCTATATGTCTCACCAGGAAAAAGGGCAATTTGTTTTTCCACTCTTCCAGAACAATAAGGTTGACAAGCTCTGAAAAAGTTGTAACATTTAGAGAATTTAGCCATTTTTTACGAAACCTAAGTTTCTCGGTGGCGAATTCCACATATGTTTGATGAAAAGCTTTTGTTAGGGATCTGAAACGTTGGCGATAACCATCCGGTGTAATCGCATAAGCATATCGAATTTGCTGTTTGACATAATTGTAATCATCAGGTTGGTCTAAGCTGTTGTACACTCGTTGAGCCTTTCCTATGAATTTAGGAGCGAGCAGAGACATCTGTTTTTCTTTCGGCCACCCGTGTTTCTCAGCTATTCTCTCAAAAGAATTGAAGAAACCATCCACATCATCTTCATTAAAATTAGGAACAAGACTAGAAAGATTCCCAAAATTTAATTCAAGCTGTTCTTCTTGTATTTCCAGTTCCCTAACCTTAAACTGTGTGTTATTGTTTATTTCCTTATCTAATTTAAGTTTTTCTACTTGAAGCTTCTCTCTTTCAAACTCCAACTCCATTTGCCTCGTTTTAAATTGGTACTCTAGCTTCATTTTTTCTAGTTCCAACTGGTTTACAGCACCAGGACTCTCATGTTCGATTAAGTTTACTGAACCCTGAGTCTCACGAGACTGGTCATGGGGATCAACTAGCTGTTCCACTGTTGATGAACGGGGACGAAAACCAGCTGGTGTCATTTCCTCAGGGGCAGAAGCCTCTACAACTCCTGATTCAACTAATGCCTCTACCACTACATTCTTAATTACTTCTTTCGTCATAGTATAATGAATGGACACTTGGTAGTGCTGTGCTAACCTCTTCCAATCCTCTTTCTTCAGCCATCCTTATAATTTCTCTTTAGAAGGATTAAGAATGAAATCTTTTATATCAAATATCTGTGACATAATGAGAATATAATAACACGATAGTATGGTTCAAGTGATACAACCAGTTACAAACCAACTGAGTAGGGGATTTCTCTTATTTTAAGGGATGCCTCCTACTGATCAAGACAACGGGACAACGCACGTCTTGATGAAAATAAACAAAACAAAAAGATGCTAATAAGCGACACAGGACTACTATCTCAGTGTGACACAGGATTATTATTACCTATCATCTCTGTGTGAGAAAGAGATAAACGCGATAGTATGGTGATAATGATACAACTAGTCGAGGACAACCGGAATAGACCTCAGAATCTACCCTTGTTGTAACCACACCTAACCATTTATGAGTACCGACAATGTCTAGGAGAAGGGAGGAGAATATCCTCGAGAGAGTGTACGTGGAGTCAAGACACCCACTGGATAATGATATAAGAGACACGGAATAAATGGTACACTCAGATTATATATATGATTGACTAGACACTTGTTCGATACTGATTCTTGAGAAACAGAGGGAAAACAAATACCCTCTGCTTGATACAGTTTTTAGAGCAACTGGAACCCTTAACAAGAGAAAAACTGTATGACCACTCACCTCCTTCCTACTACCAGTTAACCAATACCAAGTCAATAAACTACTCAACAAGAATTTAAATTGGTTGTCTCCTACAACACACATGTATCCTAGCGAGGTCGCCAATTGTTACAACCAGGACGTTTAAAACTCTTAAACATTTAAAAGTTATTATTTAATTCCAGGCTCTAGTCCTACGGCTATAACAATAAGTTGAATTAATAAAGAACTTGAAACATTTAGATAATATGATGTAAATAAAGAGAATAAATGACAAACAACTAAACACCTTATAACTATAAACTTAACTTATACATATACAAGAATAACTGGTGAGACATAAGAGAAAAGAACAGAATATATAATAAACGATACGTATGTGAATGTAGACAGATTACTGGCAGACACTCGTTATGGTGGTGGTATCGAGTGTGTAGGCTGAGAGGAGGTGGATGGAGGAGGAGACCCTTACAGGGTGAGTGGGGCCTTGATACTGACTGTGTGTCTTGACGACGACTGGAAGTCACCTCTTCTGAGGCCTCATGAACCCCCGAACCCAACTCCATAGTGAGTTCGGATGTTTTAGGCCAATATTGGTAGTGGTACTTGAAGGTAGTTAGGAAGTAGAGTGGTGTACAGGAGAGGATCGTAACAGCATGAATTACTGTTGATAACACTCACACACCCACCACAATTGAATGACTGTTAATATTTACAGTCCAAGCACTGTAATGACACCCACACACCCACCACCCAATAAATAACTGTTGATATTTACAGTCTAAGTACTGTAATGACACCCAAACACCAACCACCCCATGAATGACTGTTGATATTTACAGTACAAGCTCTGTAATGACATACACACACCCACAACACAATGAATGACTGTTGATATTTACAATCCAATCACTGTCATGACGACCACACTCCCACCACTCCACAATAACTATTGATATTTACAGTCCAATCACTGTAATGACACCCACACACTTACCATCCCATGAATCACTGCTGACATTTACAGTCCAAGAACTGTAATGACACCCACACACCCACCACCCCATGAATGACGGTAGATATTTACAGTCCAAGCACTGTAAAGACAACCACACATCTACCACCCCATGAATAACTGTTGATTTTTTACTGTCGAAGCTCTGTAATGATACCCACATACCCACCACCCCATTAATGACTGTTGATATTTACAGTCCAAGCAGTGTAATGACACCCACACACCTACTATCCCATGAATGACTGTTGATATTTACAGTCCAAGCACTGTAGTGACACCAACACACCCAGCACCCTATGACTAACTGTTGATATTTACATTCCAAGCACTGTAATGACACCCACACACCCACCACCCAATGAGTGACTGTTGATATTTACAGTCCAAGCACTGTAATTACACCCAACACCATGAATTACTTTTGATATTTACAGTCCAAACACTGTAATGACATGCACACACACACCACCCGATGAATGACTGTTGATATTTACAGTCTATGCACTGTGTGACGAGAAGCACGAGTGGCCTGAACCAGCCTTAACTACCTGTTGGGGGAATACATTAACTACCATCATCTGGCCAGGGAACGAGCGAGGAAAGGCAACCAATGGCAGAGTGTGTGTGCATGAGTTTATCCGTGGGATTGGTCAAGAAGTTTTCCCGCGTTGAGGGAGTTGGTTCATTGGCTCAGGCATCTAAGATGCACATGCGTCATGCCTTCAACAGGGTATATAAGGGCAGGAAGTCGGCGTTTCAGAGATTCCCTCTGCTTCTTGTGCTCCGGGTGGATTGGTGGTGCAATGTGGTGGTGATGGGGTTGGTGAAGTATTTGTAAGTAGCATTAAGGTTTAATATTTAAGGTTTAGAATTAAGGTGATTATTTTTGTATTGCATAAGTTGGGAGAACATAAAATTGTTAATGTATTGTGTCAAGTTAATATTGTCAATATATTCCAGGTACTTAAGTGAGATGCATATTGTTTGTGAATTAAATTAATGTTATTTTTCTCAGTGTTTCAAGTATACTCCTATAGTGTTAAACTAAAGTATTTGGGAGAGCAACAATGCATTTTTTCTCTTGGGTGCATCGGGTCTTATAAGTAAAGACCGTGACAACTGCAATGACACCTACCACCCCATAAATGACTGTTGATATTTACAATCAAAGCACTGTAATGGCACCCACACAATCACCACCTCATAAATGACTGTTGATATTTACAGTCCAAGCACTGTAATAACACCCACCCACCCACCACCCCATAAATGATGGTTGATATTTACAGTCCAAGAACTGTAATGACACCCACAAACCAACCACCCCATGAATGACTATTGATATTTACAGTCAAAGCACTGTAATGACACCCAACACTCCATGAAAGACTGTTGATATTTACAGTCCAAGCACTGTGATGAAACCTAAACACACACCACCCAATGAATGACTTTTAATATTTACAGTCCTAACGCTGTAATGACACCCACACAACCACCACCCCATGAATGACTGTTGATATTTACAGTACAAGCACTGTAATGACACCCACACACTGACAACCCTATGAATGACTGTTGATATTTACAGTCCAAGCGCAATAATGAAACCAACACACACACCACCCAATGAATGACTGTTGATATTTACAGTCCAAGCACTGTAAGGATACCCACACATCCTCCACCACATGAATGACTATTGATATTTACAGTCCATGCACTATAATGACACCCACACATACACCACCCCATTAATGACTGTTGATATTTATAGACCAAGCACTGTAATGATATACACACACTCACCACCCCATGAAAGACTGATGATATTTACAGTCCAAGTACTGTATTGACACCCACACACCCACCACCCCATGACTGACTGTTGATATTTACAGTCCAAGCACAGTAATGACACTCACACACCCAGCACCCCATGAATAACTGTTGATATTTACATTACAAGCACTGTAATGATACCCACACACCCACCACCCAATGAGTGACTATTAATATTTAAAGTCCAAGCACTGTAATGACACCCAAACATCCACCTTTTAATGAATGACTGTTGATATTTACAGTCCAAGCACTGTAATGACACCCAAACACCCACCTTTTAATGAATGACTGTTGATATTTACAGTCCAAGCACTGTAATGACACCCAACACCATGAACGATTGCTGATATTTACAGTCCAAGCACTGTAATGACATGCTCACACACACCACCCGATGAATGACTGTTGATATTTACAGTCCATGTACTGCAATGACACCCACCAAACCATGAATGACTGTTGATATTTACAATTAAAGCACTGTAATGACACCCACGCACCCACCACCTCATGAATGACTGTTGATATTTACAGTCCAAGCAATGTAATGACATCCACACACCCTCGACCACATGAATGACTATTGATATATACAGTCCAAGCACTCGAGTTGTAAATACCAACAGTCATTCATTGGCTGGTGGGTGTGTGGATGTCATTACAGTGCTTGGACTGTAAATATCAACAGTCATTCACAGGGTGGTGGGTGTGTGGGTGCCATTACAATGCTTGGACTGTAAATATTAACAGAGCTTGTTGATATTTATAGTCCAAGCACTGTAATGACCCCCACACACCCGCAACTCCATGAATGACAATTGATATCTACAGTACAAGAACTGTAAAGACACCCACACACCCACCACCCCATGAATAACTGTTGATATATACAGTCCAAGCACTGTATTGACACTCACCACCCCATGAATGACTGTTGATATTTTCAGTCCAAGCACTGTAATGACACCTACACACTAACCACCCCATGAATGACTGTTGATATTTACGGTCCGAGCACTGTTATGACACCCACACACCTAACAGCCCATAAATGACTGTTGATATTTACAGTCCAAGTACTCTAATAACAATAACCACCCGATGAATGACTGTTAATATTTACCGTCCAAGCACTGTAATGATACCCACACTACCACAACCCCATGAATGACTGTTGATATTTACAGTCTAGCATTGTAATGATACCCACAGACCCACAATCCAATGAATGACTGTTGATAACTACAGTTTAAAAACTGTAATGACACCCACACACCCACCACCCAATGAATGACTGTTGATATTTACAGTCCAAGCACTGTATTTACACCAACACACCTACCACCCCATGAATGACTGTTAATATTTACAGTCCAAGCACTTTAATGACACCTACATACCAACCACCCTATGAATGATTGTTAATATTTACAGTCCAAGCACTGTAATGACACCCAAACTCCCACCACAGCATGAATTACTGTTGATATTTACAGTCCAAGCACTGTGATGACACTCACACACCCACAACAATTGAATGACTGTTATTATTTACAGTCCAAGCACTGTAATGACACCCACACACCCACCACCCAATAAATGACTGTTGATATTTACAGTCTAAGTACTGTAATGACACCCAAACACCAACCATCCCATGAATGACTGTTGATATTTACAGTACAAGCTCTGTAATGACATACACACACCCACAACACAATGAATGACTGTTGATATTTACAATCCAATCACTGTCATGACGACCACACTCCCACCACTCCACAATAACTGTTGATATTTACAGTCCAATCACTGTAATGACACCCACACACTTACCATCCCATGAATCACTGCTGACATTTACAGTCCAAGAACTGTAATGACACCCACACACCCACCACCCCATGAATGACGGTTGATATTTACACTCCAAGCACTGTAAAGACAACCACACATCTACCACCCCATGAATAACTGTTGATTTTTTACTGTCGAAGCTCTGTAATGACACCCAAATACCCACCACCCCATTAATGACTGTCGATATTTACAGTCCAAGCAGTGTAATGACACCCACACACCTACTATCCCATGAATGACTGTTGATATTTACAGTCCAAGCACTGTAGTGACACCAACACACCCAGCACCCTATGACTAACTGTTGATATTTACATTCCAAGCACTGTAATGACACGCACACACCCACCACCCAATGAGTGACTGTTGATATTTACAGTCCAAGCACTGTAATTACACCCAACACCATGAATTACTTTTGATATTTACAGTCCAAACACTGTAATGATATGCACACACACACCACCCGATGAATGACTGTTGATATTTACAGTCTATGCACTGTGTGACGAGAAGCACGAGTGGCCTGAACCAGCCTTAACTACCTGTTGGGGGAATACATTAACTACCATCATCTGGCCAGGGAACGAGCGAGGAAAGGCAACCAATGGCAGAGTGTGTATGCATGAGTTTATCCGTGGGATTGGTCAAGAAGTTTTCCCGCGTTGAGGGAGTTGGTTCATTGGCTCAGGCATCTAAGATACACATACGTCATGCCTTCAACAGGGTATATAAGGGCAGGAAGTCGGCGTTTCAGAGATTCCCTCTGCTTCTTGTGCTCCGGGTGGATTGGTGGTGCATTGTGGTGGTGACGGGGTTGGTGAAGTATTTGTAAGTAGCATTAAGGTTTAATATTTAAGGTCTAGTATTAAGGTGATTATTTTTGTATTACATAAGTTGGGAGAACAGAAAATTGTTAATGTATTATGTCAAGTTAATATTGTCAATGTATTCCAGGTACTTAAGTGAGATGCATATTGTTTGTGAATTAAATTAATGTTATTTTTCTCAGTGTTTCAAGTATACTCCTATAGTGTTAATCTAAAGTATTTGGGAGAGCAACAATGCATTTTTTCTCTTGGGTGCATCGGGTCTTATAAGTAAAGACCGTGACAACTGCAATGACACCTACCACCCCATAAATGACTGTTGATATTTACAATCAAAGCACTGTAATGGCACCCACACAATCACCACCTCATAAATGACTGTTGATATTTACAGTCCAAGCACTGTAATAACACCCACCCACCAACCACCCCATAAATGATGGTTGATATTTACAGTCCAAGAACTGTAAAGACACCCACAAACCCACCACCCCATGAATGACTATTGATATTTACAATCCAAGCACTGTAATGACCCCCACATACAAATCACCCCATGAATAACTGTTGATATTTACAGTTCAAGCACTGTAATGACACCCAAACACCCACCACCCCATTAATGACTGTTGATATTTACAGTCCAAGCACTGTAATGACACTCACACACCCAGCACCCCATGAATAACTGTTGATATTTACATTACAAGCACTGTAATGACACCCACACACCCACCACCCAATGAGTGACTTTTGATATTTAAAGTCCAACACTGTAATGACACCCAAACACCCACTTCTTAATGAATGACTGTTGATATTTAATGTCCAAGCACTGTAATGACACCCAACACCATGAATGATTGCTGATATTTACAGTCCAAGCACTGTAATGACACCCACACACCCACGACCCTATGAATGACTGTTGATAAGTACAGTCCAAGCACTGTAATGACACCCACCACCCCATAAATGACTGTTGATATTTTCAGTCAAAGCATTGTAATAACACCCACAGACTAACCACCGCATGAATGACTGTTGATATTTACAGTCTGAGCACTGTAATGACACCCACACACCCACCACCCATGAATGACTGTTGATATTTACAGTCCAAGTACTGTAATTACACCCAAACAACCACCACCCCATGAATGACTGTTGATATATACAGTCAAAGCACTTTCATGACACCCATACACCCACCACCTCATAAATGACTGTTTATATTTACAGTCCAAGCACTGTAATGACACTCACCACTTCATAATGACTGTTGATATTTACAGTACAAATCAATATAATGACACCCACACACCCCATGATTGACTGTTGATATTTACTATCCACACACTGTACTGACACCCACACACCCACCACCCGATGAATGTCTTTTTGAACAACAAATATCGATTTTTAGCATGTTTTCGGCTTATATTTTGAAAATATTCTAGCACTGAGTAGGTATGTACAGATCGCTTCTGGAACCCAAAAATATCGAATTTTCGAGTGTTTTGAGCCTGAATTTTGGATTTAAACGGGTACAGAAGATGCATGCACATATCGTATTTTTGCACCTAATAGGTCGAATTTCAGCTTGTTTTAGGCCTATATTTTGAAAATATTCTAGCACTGAGTAGGCATTTACAGATCGCTTCTGGGAACCAAAAATATCGAATTTTCGGGTATTTTGAGCCTGATTTTGGAATACAAACGGGTACAGAAGTTGCATGAACATACTGACTTTGGACACATAAAATATAGATTTTTAGCATGTTTTGAGCCTATATTTTGAAAACATTCAAGCATTGAGTAGGCATTTACAGATCGCTTATGGGCCCCCCAAAAATCTTATTTTCGGGTGAATTGAGCCTGAATTTGGGATATAAACGGGTACAGAAGATGTATGCACATATTGACTTTGGACACCTAAAATATCGATTTTTGGCATGTTTTCAGCCCATATTTTTTGAAAACATTCTAGCACTGAGTAGGCATGTACATATCGCTTCTGGGACCCGAAAATAACGAATTTTATGGTGTTTTGAGCCTGAATTTGAGATATAAACGGGTTCTGAAAATGCATGCACATATTGACTTTGGGCACCTAAAATATCGATTTTCAGCATGTTTTGGGCCCGTATTTTGAAAATATTCCAGCACTGAGTAGGCATGTACAGATCGCTTCTGGGACCCAATAATATCGAATTTTCGAGTGTTTTGAGCCTAAATTTGAGATATAAACGTGTACAGAAGATACATGAACATATCGATTTTGGGCACCTAAAATATCGATTTTCAACTTGTTTTTGTGCATGTAATTTAAAAAAATTCTAACATTGAGTAGGCATGTGCAGATCGCTTCTGGGACCAAAAAATATCGAATTTTCAGGTGTTTTGAGTCTGAATTTGGGATATAAATGGGTACAGAAGATGATTGCACATATTGACTTTGGAAACCGAAAAATATCGATTTATATCATGTTTTGAGCCTATATTTTGAACAAATTCTTGCACTGAGTAGGCATGTACAGATCGCTTCTGGGACCCAAAAATATCGAATTTTCTGGTGTTTTGGGCCTGAATCTGAGATATAAACGGGTATTGAAGATGTATGCACATATTGACTTTGGGCACCCAAAATATCGATTTTTAGCATGTTTTGGGCCTATATTATTAAAATATTCTAGCACTGCATAGGCATGTACAGATCGCTTCTCGGAACCAACAATATCGAATTTTCGGGTGTTTTAGCCTGAATTTGAGATATAAACGTGTACAGAAGATGCATACACATATCGACTTTGGGCACCTAAAATATCGATTTTCAGCATGCTTTGGGCCTGTATTTTGAAAATATTCTATTACTGAATAGCCATGTACAGATCGCTTCTAAGAACCAAAAATATCGATTTTTCGGTTATTTTGAGCCTGAATTTGAGATATAAACGGGAACAGATGATGCATGCACATATCGACTTTGGGCACCCAAAATATCGATTTTCTTCATGTTTTGGGCCTGTATTTTGAAAATATTCTAACATTGAGTAGGCATGTACAGATCGCTTCTGGGACCCAAAAATATCGAATTTTCGGGTGTTTTGAGCCAGAATTTGGGATGTAAACGGGTACAGAAGATGCATGCACATATTGACTTTGGACACGTAAAATATCGATTTTTAGCATGTCTTGAGCTCATATTTTGAAAACATTCTAACACTGAGTAGGCATGTACAGATCGCTTCTGGGGCCCAAAAATATCGAATTTTCTGGTGTTTTGAGCCTGAATTTGAGATATAAACGGGTACTGAAGATGCATGCACATATAGACTTTTAGCACCTAAAATATCGATTTTGAGCATGTTTTGGTTCTGTATCTTGAAAACGTTCTAACAAGGAGTAGGCTTGTACAGATCGCTTCTGGCACCCAAAAATATCGAATTTTCGGGTGCTTTGAGCCTGAATTTGGGATATAAACGGGAACAGAAGATGCATGCACATGTTGACACTGGGCACCTAAAATATCGATTTTTTTTAGCATGTTTTGGGATTGTATTTTGAAAATATTCTAACACCGAGTAGGCATGTACAGATCGCTTCTGGGACCCAAAAATATTGAATTTTCGGATGTTTTGAGCCTGAATTTGGGATGTAAACGGGTACAGAAGATACATGCACATATCGATTTTGGGCACCTAAAATATCGATTTTCAGCATGTTTTGGGCCTGTATTGTGAAAATACTCTAACACGGAGTAGGCATGTACAGATCGCTTCTGGGACCCAAAAATATCGAATTTTCGTGTATTTTGAGCCTGAATTTGTGATGTAAACGGGTACAGAAGATACATGCACATATCGATTTTGGGCACCTAAAATATCGATTTTCAGCATGTTTTAGGCCTATATTTTGAAAATATTCCGGCACTGAGTAGGCATGTTCAGATCGCTTCTGGGACCCAAAGATATCGAATTTTCGGGTGTTTTGAGCTTGAATTTGGGATATAAACGGGTACTTGTGGTGTTCGAATAAAATATGAACAAATATATAATATAAGATAGAAGTTGTATATGTATCTATGTTTTGAATGTGGTTAAAAGGCTTCATCGTAGTTTATGTGGTGAAGTCTGTCCTTGAATTAGTCAGTTCCTGTTAAGCTGCACCAGAGTTAACACTCTAATAAACTGCACCGTATACAGTGTGTTTCATAAGCCTGTCAGAACAGAACATGGCGCAGTGAGTAGCCACTTGAAGATGGAGAATCAAGTGGAACAACTGACGGCACTGCTGGTGCAGCAGGCTGAGATGGCCAGGCAAGCCCAGGAGGGATCTCGGCGCAGAGATGGGCGCCTGAATGACGTCTTGGAGCAGTTGATATCTCGTCAGGTGGGAAACCCCGGTCGTGAAGACAGTCAAGCCGGTGCAGTCGAGGCTACACCACAACATGTCAAGTTTTCACGAAGTGCAGCACTCACCCCACACCTGTCATCCTCCGCTTCTTTATTACTAAAGGTGATTCCCAAATCGTTGACATGATCATTGGTTTCTATATAAGATCCATCATAGGCTGTATATATATGTGCATTTGTATTTGGATCTGAGCAATAGTGCATGTGTTCAAATTTATTATTATTAAATGACATATTGTTTTTATCTGACCACGAGTAGATTTTATACAGATCTTCTTGGAGTAAGTTAAAATCATTTGCTGAGGAATGTGTTTTCATTAGACGGGTATCGTCTGCAAATGATGCTACAGATGAATATTTGACTTCTTGGTTTATGTCTGATGTGTAAATCAAGAATAACACTGGTCCAAGGACTGAACCTTGTGGTACCCCACTGGTGACAGGTGATGGGTCAGATACAGTACCATCCACTGCTACTGCTTGTTCCCTATTTGTCAGGAAGCTGTGAAACCAAACCCCAAGTCTTCCAGTGATTCCAAGGTTACGTAATTTGTGGAGAAGTATTCCGTGGTCTACCTTGTCGAATGCTCTTGCAAAATCAATGTAGACCACATCAATGTTATTTTTATTTTCTAGTCCTTCAAGTACTTTCTCATGATGAGTGAGTAATTGTGAAAGGTAAGAGCGACCGGCTCTAAACCCGTGCTGCTCTTCATTTAGGAGTTTGTTTTCTTCAAGGTATATCGAGATATTTTTTACTATTATTTTCTCAAGTATTTTTATGATATGAGAGGTTAAGGCAATGGGTCTGTAATTTGGTGGATCGGCCTTTGATCCCCCCTTGTGAACGGGTGTTACCTTAGAGCTTTTTAGCTGCATAGGTACAATACCAGTATTAAGGGAATTGTTATATAATATATGTAAGGGGGTACTTAGCTCTGATGCACAATTCTTTAAAAGTGCTGCCGGGAATTGATCAGGGCCTGCTGCAGCATTTGTTCCTAACTCAGTTATAGCTTTTTCTATAACTAATGTGGTAAATTTGATGTCAGTTAGGCATGGAGTAGATGTTAAACTAAAAAAATTAGTTGGGGAGTGTACTATATTATCTTCTTGAGGGTGGCTAAAGACACTTTCAAATTGTTGTTTTAATGTGTTAGCAATAGCTTCTGGTTCGCATATGATAGTGTTATTGTTGTTTGTGAGAGGACCTACACCTACTTTTACTTTTGATTTGTTCTTAGCATATTTAAAGAAGTATTTAGAATTGTTTTTTATACATGAGACTGCCCGTTCTTCACTTTGATTTATTTCATTATCTATTGAGTTTCTAAGTTGTTCATTGACTAACGTTATTTGATTTAGTATTTGTTCACTCCTTGATGTATTCTTTAATAGTTGTTTTCTTAGTTTCGTTCTCTTCCGCATGAGAATACATCGATCTCTTGGTATATTATTTTTGGGTGGTAACTTTTTTAAGTGGCACATGCTTTTTTGTGACTTTTAGACAAATATCAATTAACTTAGTGTACTGAGGTTCTGGGTTAGGATCAGCGAGCTTTTCACCCCATCTTATTTCACTAAGCTCCTGTTTTATATCCTTCCATATGATAGCCTCACTAATAAAGTTCAAGTGATTGAAATTTACTGCTGTGGCTTGTATAGGGCAATTGACATTATTCTGAGTACTGGTGATTATGTTTGTTGTTAAAGTAATGATAGTATGATCAGACAAGTTACTTTTATCAACACTTATGTTGTCATTATTATTAGTAATTATTATGTCTAATATATTATTTTCTCTAGTAGGTACATTTATTATTTGGTTAAGATAAAAATCTCTAGCTAGGCTAATTAGTGCCTCTGCTTGTGTTCTCATGTCTTCTGTGCCACCATAAATGGTTTCCGTGTTCCAGTTAATAGATGGAAAATTTAAATCTCCTGTCAGGACAATGGTCGGCATTGGTGGTGTTAGGTTATCTAGGATATTTCGTATTTTGGCAAGTTGATCTAAAAATAAATTTCTGGGGCACGCTGGGGGTCTATATATAGATATGTGTATCATATTATTGGATCTGATATTTAAAACTTAGGCTTCTGTATAGGAATTAGATTCTGAATGGAGAACTTCAGTGCGAGCTGCATGGTTGTTTTTAATGTATGTAATTATACCACCCTTTTTTCTGTTATTGGATCGATCAGTCCTAAAATGCATGTAATTATCAATATTTACTTCAGCTTCTTTTATATTTGGGGTAAGATGGGATTCTGTTAACGAGAGAATAAGAGCATTCTCTTGTGTTGTTTCAGCAAGCAGTTTCAATTTTCCTCTAAATTTGTAAGGTATAAGTCCAGGTACATTTAGTGCAATTATTGTGTGTAGTGTGCTTGTGGTACTGCTGCTGAATTTAGTGTTACACTCTATTCGTGATGGTGTGACCAGTGGGGCGATGGGGCGCC